>JAFMOC010000278.1:385000-390000 GCA_019802505.1 Corydoras sp. C115
CATCTTTATTTCAAACACTGCAGGTTCTGATGTGTTTAGTGTTCAGTCTTCACTGCTCACAGTCTGTTTTTAAACAGTTACAGATGAAGGTGAAGTTGATTTAGTGATTATTTGATTTGCTGCTTGTGTTTAATGGAGTTTCAGTCTTTAGACTCTGTGAGTGTTCGGGTCAGTGAGCCGTGTTCGGTTTCTGTCTCTATTTTAAATCTGAATACTGAAGCTTTTACTTTCTGTAATTATAAGCTGTGAATTCATTGATATGTTGTAAAGTTAAACTTTAATATTCAGCCGTCGTATTAAACGTGCTGAACGTCATCGTTATAAAAGATGAGTGTGATAAAGATGAAGCACAGACAGATTAATTAACTTTATTAATCAGGACATAATTAAAGTTCTTTATTGATCAGGACATAACGAGTGATAATGAGACGGTGAGAAATGATTGGTTTACCGTTCGTCTGTATGCTGCAGGTTCACCGGCGCTGCGTGAGGTCCGGCGCCATGCTGGACACGGTGGACGCCTGTTCTCTCCTCTACAGACTGGAACTGGAGGGTCAGTCATTTTAGATCAACATTTTAAATCTTTAAAACATTTGAACTGTTACAGAGGAGCACAGATACACACACACACACACACACACACTGAACCACATTAATTCATGTGGGAAGGGGGGGGGGGGTTCCCCATGTCCATCCAGAGGAGAACGTTTCGGGCGCTGGGCAGATACACCCAGGACATCGGGGCAATCCATCACTGAACACACACTCACTCACACAAACACACTCTATATGGGGCAATTTGGAGAATTCAATTCACCTTGATCCATGTTTTTTTGGACTGTGGGAGGAAACCGGAGAACCCTGGAGGAAACCCACGCAGACACGGGGAGAACATGCAAACTCCACCCAGATTGGGATTCGAACCGGGAATCCCTAGTGCTGAGAGGAGAACATGCTAAACACTAAACCACCGTGCCTCCCCTTACAGATTTATTTCATTGTAATTGTTCAAAAGTCTGCCCCCTGGTGTTGGATGTCGGTACAGTCATGGTGTTAAAGTGGGACCCTGTGCTAAGCTGCTGATGTTCAGGTGGTGAACTGGTTGTAAACGCGCGGTTGTGCTGCAGGCGTGAGCGTGACCGAGCGTTACCGCGAGCTGCTGCAGGTGACCGCGCCGCACTCTGAGGACCACACGCTGCTCTTTAACGACCTGCACTTCCTCATGACCTCACTGGGCAGTAAGGACACGGGAACCACGCAGCGTCTGCTGGACAGCCTGCAGGAACTCGCAAAGTGAGTGACCGCTCCAGCTTTCAGGACCCTTTTACTTTAGTACGAAGGATGGAACTTAAATACTGGACCTATTTAGCCTGCAGATAAAAAAAAAAAGAGTGAGTGCAGCTGTTTGTTCTTCCAGGGCGCGTTTGCTGTCAGCGGAACCGTGGTGTTGGACTGTTCTGTATGGTGCGAAGGCACTCTGCTGTCCGAACTTGGAACAGCTCTGAAGTGGACGCCATAGTGCTTATTCATCTTCAGAATCAAATCAAAGTCACAAGGACTTGAGTCCGGGCAGTGTGGGGGATGGGACAGCACTTCAGAGCTGTTCCAGAGATCGGACAGCAGAGCGCGCCATTCGCACCATCAACAGAACAGGCTCCACTGACAGTACACCACACCTTCCACATCGCTGACAGCAGGTTCTACACAACGCTGTGACTTTGAAGGACAAACAGCTGCAAACATCTGACTCTTGTATCGGTTGTGAATAAATTGCCACTATTTAAGTTCCAGGGCCTTAGTTCCGGTGACTTAGTGGTTGGCATGTTCTCCTCTCAGCACTAGGGATTCCCGGTTTGAATCCCCATCTGGGTGGAGTTTCCATGTTCTCCCCGTGTCCGTGTGGGTTTCCTCCGGGTTCTCCAGTTTCCTCCCACAGTCCAAAAACATGGATCAAGTGAATGGAGTTCTCCAAATTGCCCCATATAGAGTGTGTCTGTGTGAGTGTGTGTTCAGCGATAGATTGTCCCCCTGTCCTGGGTCTATCTGCCCAGCGCCCGAGATGTTCTCCCCTGGATGGGCATGGGGAACCCCCCCCCCCGCGACTCTAGCAGAGGATAAAGCAGAACATAATTGATGGGAAAAATTATTTACGTTCCTCCCCTCGTATTTTTTTTTACTGACGGTAAACAAGCGAACAAGCCGTTTGTTCTCAGAGTTCAGATTTATTTAGAACTCATTAAACCCGCAGAACAAAGAGGAAGGTGGTGACTTATCTGTGGTTCTTCTCTGCAGGGAACCAGGAGAGCACCGGCAGCACCAGCTGGCGTCCTCTGTGGGTCTGCCCATGTGTCAGGCTCTGGTGGAGTACGACCGGGGGAACTTCAGCAGAACGGTGGAGCTCCTCAAACCTTTGCGATACCAGTTTGTGTCTATAGGAGGCAGCGATGCGCAGGTCAGGATGGCGGCTGATCAGTGTGAGTGCAGTGTGATGGACACGGCTGAGCCGTCTCTGTTCTCGTTACAGAGGGACGTCTTCAGCCAGCTGCTCGTCCACGCGGCCGTCAAGTCGGACGATCGGCTGCACCGGAGACTCGCCAGGTTCTTACCTCTGCACTGAGCTGACGTTCAGGATGTGACGTCACGAGCTGAACGCCGGTGTTTATCTCCTCAGGACGCTGCTCGCTGAGAGAGACGCCGTGAGACAGAAGTCCCCTCTGACGGAGAGACTGATCCAGAGAGCACATTCACTCCACCACTGACCACCAGCACCCAGAGACGCGGGGACAGAGACACGGGGACACGGGGACAGACAGCGCACCTCCATACTGCTGCAGCTCCAGAAGGGATCAGATGATTTCTGAAATAAAGATTAAACGGATTCGTTAATAATGTTGTAAAAACATCAAAGAAAACTGAGCAACACAATCAATAATCAGAAAATTAAAATAGAAGGATGAATGTTTTTCGTTTTGTTACGTAATCACGCCGCATCATAACGAACGTCTCAATTTAATTAGCTTTGTTGATACGAGAAATGTATTGATTCATAATAACGAAGCACATCATAAACAGATACAGCAAATAAATGCAAGATATGTTAATTGCTTAATAAAGATTATGTGTAAATCAATAATAACGGTAATGATTATTTTACATGATAATTTAATGGGCGGCACGGTGGTTTAGCATGTTCTCCTCTCAGCACTAGGGATTCCTGGTTCAAATCCCCATCTGGATGGAGTTTCCATGTTCTCCCCGTGTCTGCGTGGGTTTCCTCCGGGTTCTCCGGCTTCCTCCCACAGTCCAAAAACATGGATCAAGTCAATTGAATTCTCCAAATTGCCCCATATAGAGTGTGTGTGTGAGTGAGTGTGTGTCCAGTGATGGATTGGCGCCCTGTCCTGGGTGTATCTGCCCAGCACCCGAAACGTTCTCCCCTGGATGGGCATGGCGAACCCCCCACCGCGACCCTAATAGAGGATAAAGCAGAAGATAATGAAGGAATGAAAATGTAAGAAAAAAGGATCAATACAGAAACATTCTGACTGATCATTAAAACCTGTAACATGGAACTAAAACAGACCTGATGAGAACCATGAGCAGGAACTCTGAGAACCTGCTTTTGGAACTGAGTGTAACTTACGCTTTAAATTCATTAAGAACAAAAAGAGAAGGAACCGTACAGTGAAGACATCTGAACTACAACACCCACAATGCATCTGATCCAGCAGCTGGATTACATCACTGCAGAAAAAGATCTCGGTTCCTATTAAAGAGGTTCCTGGAACTGGTGGATTAAAAGCCTCCATGTTTACAGAACTTTCTGATCTGAACTCCAATCACAAACAGAATCGATAAATAAAAACCTTAAAATGAGATGAAATCAATAAACTAAAATAAAACGAGGCGGCACTGTGGCTTAGGTTTAGCATGTTCTCCTCTCAGCACTAGGGATTCCCGGTTCGAATCCCAATCTGGGTGGAGTTTCCATGTTCTCCCCGTGTCCAGGTGGGTTTCCTCCGGGTTCTCCGGTTTCCTCCCACAGTCCAAAAACATGGATCAAGTCAATTGAGTTCTCCAAATTGCCCCATATAGAGTGTGTCTGTGTGTGTGAGTGTGTGCCCAGTGAAAGATTGCCCCCCTGTCCTGGGTGTGTCTGCCCAGCGCCCGAAACGTTCTCCCCTGGATGGGCATGAGGAACACCCCCCCCCCCCCCCCCCCCCGGCAACCCGAATAGAGGATAAAGTGGAAAATAATGAATGAATGAATAAACTAAACGAGAGTCGTTATTACATCATAATCACCTGCATCAGGATCAGAGTTCCCTCACAGCAATCACCATCAACAACCAGCAGAGAACCGCTCCACTGACAGACTGATGGTTCCACATTTATCACCAGAGCAACAGAACAGCACCAGACCTGCAGAACAGAACACAGCAGAACATCAGAAAGTAAGATGTGACTCAGCTGCAGAACCCGTTCCTCAGCTCACTCCATCAGGACCGTCAATGAGGAACCTGAGGACATGGTGGTTCCCCTCACTGCATCAGCAGACGTTCCTTAATCCTCATTAACACACGTGATCATTTAGATCAGGAACCAATATCAGTGATTTGATGTCTGTGCATTTCAGAGTCAGAGCTGAAACCCTTTGCTGTATTTACCAGCCGACAGTAGGGGGCAGTAACGCCTCAGGTTTTCTTAAAACGACCTGCTTATGAGAAGAACTCTGGGATTTTAAAGCCATCAGGGATGTAAATCAGAGTTTTAATAAAGTGAGGATTTAACAATTAAAACTGTTCTGTGTAAAAATCACAGGAATTCTGATCTCAACCTCTAATTAAAGTCAGATGGACATGGACGGGATAGTACCTAATTTAGGACAACACAGAAACACAAGTCAGAAGATCAGATTTGGTGGAACATCACATCCAAAGAGATCAGATCTGCGTTCCATCAATGCAGAAGATCAGATTAAAGTGAGTGAGGTCTTGCTGC
>JAFMOC010000278.1:395000-405000 GCA_019802505.1 Corydoras sp. C115
ACACACACACACACACACTCACTGTGTCCCACACACTTCAGTAATGAATACATCCTGATTACAGGAACAATGAATGATGGCAGAACTTGTTTTTAAGAAAAGAAACTCCAGGTGAAGATGATGAGGATTTTTAAGCTTTGGTATTTCAAACCAGGGTCTATCCCATCACTTTAGGTCCAGCGTGAAGTTTAAACCTCCCACGTTGATGTTCAACCTCTGACAGGTTCATAAGGTTAAAGTGTCTCATCACTCATAATCAATCAGACGAACCTGCAGAGACTCAAACAAACGGACAGCTGGACACGGAGTTTAACATTTTGCAGGTTGCCCCCCCCCGTCCTTGGAGCTACAGAACATCAGTTTGTGATTACAGTGCATAGATTCACGAGGAAAAACAATTCCCAGTTATTTTGCAAAATGAAAACTACATTCTGATTCTTAATGAATCAGATCTGAATCAGATCGGGTTTAACGATGGAGATCCTAAATTGACCGATGTGACCCTAAATTAAAGACTGGAGCACCAAGTGGAGAACCGATTCCCGAGCAGACGCTGTGGATCTCGATTTCGGGGAGCGAATGATCAACGTCTCGCCCTCCTCATCAGACCTGCCTCCTGCTGATCGGATCCGGACCCAGTTCTCAGAATCTCCATCATCCTGATGGTTCATCCTCCCGACGTGTGAACAGATGAGAACCGAGATCCGTCAGCAACAAAACAAAAAAAAATAAAGCTCAAGTCTTTCAGGCCTCCTGTCTCCAGCATCGCTGAGGAACTCAGATCAGATCAGAGATGAAGAGCTCTGTTATTCTTTCACATCTGGCTTTCTCGCAGGATTATCGATTAAGTTATGGATTAGTGAAGCCGTTTAGCGCGGCATCGACGTCCGTCCTCCTGCCATCGCCGGTTAGTTTCTAAAAAGTTTAAAGGAGGAACTAAGAGAAGCAGAAGAGGAGCGGCCGGAACTCTTCCTCCTCTCCCCCTCCTCACGTCTTTGGTGGATGAGTTGGATGACGAGAGAGAGGAGCAAAATGGATGCGTGGTGTTAATGAGAGAACCTATGTGTTATCGGAGGTTAGAACCTTATAAAGGGCATGTGGTGGAGCGTTCGAGGGCAGTCTCTGTGTCGTTTTGGGACTGACGCCCGATTAGGCGTTGTACTTCTTCCCTGTTCTGTGGATCTGATGAAAGAGGGTCATGGAGAAGGCCATTCCAAGGAGCTGGAAGACAAGAACACCACAGACATGAGTGAAAACCCAGAGTTCCAACACACACTCAGCCTTCAGTACTCTAGTTTCACAGAATCGTCACTGGAAGTGTGAACGTCACGCCTTTAAAGCAAAAATGTTCAGAATATGTTCAGTCGCTACAGCAACGCATCGTGAGTGTGATGGAGGTGTGTGTGTGTGTGTGTGTGTGTGTGTGTGCCGTCCCCTGGCTGTCTGTGTGAGAGGGAGAACTCGCTGTACGGTCCTCAGAACGTACGAGGGGAAAATGCGGCTCTATGAACTCTTTTATATCTCACTGAGAACTGAGCAAATCGGCATTTCCTTACATTAGTGGTTTGCGGCGGCGCTGCCTCCTGCCCACAGATAACGGCGCGTCTGAAGCGGGCGCGTCTGAAGCGGCCGCGTCGTATCAATCAGGGAAATTGAGATGCACTGTAAATATGTGGCTGCTTTGAAGTTTCCACTTCAGAACCTCCTTCATTCTCATATCAAACAAGCCTCAGCTTCCAGCAGCCATTATTCTGACAGAGGCTCCGAGAGGCATCACGGCCGTAAACAAGCACCCGCGCTGGAGGTCATTATGAACCCTATCCCGGCATTTTAACAGCGAGACTGTTTATACTTATTAAAAATGATCCGTTCTGCAGCATTAGAACTCTAAATCACTGCTCTGTGAATAACGGGATTCAATCTGAATTCTGATTTTCATGTAAACTGCTGATCCAGGCTTTAATTCACAGTTTAATTTACAGCACAAGGGCTGGAGGGAGTTTGCATGTTCTCCCGGTGTATGCATGGGAACTGCTCAGTTCACAGTCCATAAACAGAACCCTGTGTGTAAGTAACCCGTCCTTAAGGTGTGAATGGGTTCTCAGCGGTTCTCCTCATCCTGCTGGATATGGAGCCTTTTAGGTTGGTACCATACACACCGTGGAACCATTCAGAAGTCTGAGTACTGATTACTGCCTCGCGCTGCCGTTCATTAAACACTGTTGTTAAAGCGTTGGCGCCTCCTGATCATCAGATCCTCCTGAGAAAGCGTTCGACGCGTGGACATGATGATGCTTCAGACTGAGATCACATCGGTTCCAGACTCTTCATGTTCTGAAACGTAAGCTCTTCAGTCTCGCTTTCAGCTGATCGTTCACCCAACTGCCTCATGGTGTCAATATTTCAGCACAGCAGGGTCAGACAGCGGGCATGGGGCACGCTCATTCCTCCTCAACTGGCGCATGGAGAAATGAAGACTGACACACACACACATACACACACACACACACACACACACACACACACACACACACACACACACACACAGATAACATTACCTGTACAAGCAGGATGCACATGGCGATTGTTCCAAGCAGGTGTTTGTTATCATCCAGCCATTCCTCCACCTTCTCAAAGCATCCCTGAAGAGAATAAAACACAGAAACTCAAATTAAAATAGATTCCAGATCTTACTCTGGGTGGAGTTTGCATGTTCTCCCCATGTCCGTGTGGGTTTTGAATGCTTTAAATTGTCCCATATAGTGTATGTGTGTGTGAGTGAGAGTGTGCCCAGTCATAGTTGGCGTCCTGTCCTGGGTGTATTTGCCCAGCGCCCCAATCGTTCTCCCCTGGATGGACATGGGGAACCCCCCCCCCCCACACACACACACACACACACACGACCCTAATAGAAGAATTAGCTGAAGATAATGGATGGATGGATGAAATTAGAATAATCAGATACACAAAGAGAGTAGATTTATTGACTGAATCATTTAATGCAGCAGTTCAAAATCCACAGATTCTAAATCTGGACGTCTGGTGAATCTCAGATCCTCACAGCGCCTCACAGAGGAACACAAGAGAAACATTCAGTCTCATTATCAGAGGATAAGATCTGATACCTCAAAGCCTCTGACGGCTCGCTGAGTGAACGGCTGCTGATTTCTGTGTTTATCTCTTTAAACATTAGACATGATGTGAGAAACAAAGTGTGGGGGGGGGGGTCTGATCTAAAGAGCAGAGAATCGGCGCAGCACGTCGGACTCGCTGTCAGCATCCTCACTGTTTGTTTGAACAGACGAGAGCGGCGCAGAAAAACCCGATAAGCATAAAATACATCATAATGGAGCTGGAGGTGAAATTAATCACTGCATCCCTCAGTTCACCTGATTTTAATTAAAGATTTTAAAAATCTGATGAAATGAATCAGGACTTCATTATTTATTCCTCCAGACGGATTGCTGAATGAGGGACTGATTGTTTATTATCACTCACATCCCTCCATTATCTTCTGCTTTATCCTCTATTAGAGTCGCGGGGGGGGGGGGGGTTCCCCATGCCCATCCAGGGAAGAATGTTTCGGGCGCTGGGAAGATACACCCAGAACAGGGGGGGGCAATCTATCACGGGGCACACACACACTTATATGGGGCAATTTAGAGCATTGAATTCACCTTAAATCCATGTATTTGGACTGTGGGAGGAAACCGGAGAACCCGGAAAAAAGTCACATGGAGACGGGGAGAACATGGAAACTCCACCCAGATCGGGATTCGACCCTGGACTCCCCAGTGCTGAGAGGAGAACATGCAAACCACTAAGCGACCGTATTTCAGGAGGTTCAGGTCCACTGTGGATCTGTGTCTCACCCTTTTCCAGAACTCGTTGGTCACGTTGCGCCCGCAGTCCTGGTAATGCTCCTGGCAGCAGCGGTCGGGCACCACCTTCTCCTTCAGAGCCTCATGCCAGTCTGTGAACCCCGTCACGCCACAGCACTTCCACTGTGCCAGGAGAGAGAGACAGAGAGAGAGAGAGAGACAGAGAGAGAGAGAGAGAGAGAGAGAGAGAGAGAGACCGAGAGAGAGAGAGAGAGAGAGAGAGAGAGAGAGAGAGAGAGAGAGAGAGAGAGAGAGAGAGAGAGAGAGAGAGAGAGAGAGAGAGAGAGAGAGAGAGAGAGAGAGAGAGAGAGAGAGAGAGAGACAGAGAGAGAGAGAGAGAGAGAGAGAGAGACAGAGAGAGAGAGAGAGAGAGAGAGAGAGAGAGAGGAGAGAGAGAGAGAGAGAGAGAGAGAGAGAGAGAGAGAGAGAGAGAGAGAGAGAGAGAGAGAGAGAGACAGAGAGAGAGAGAGAGAGACAGAGAGAGAGAGAGAGAGAGAGAGAGAGACAGAGAGAGAGAGGACAGAGAGAGAGAAGAGAGAGAGAGAGAGAGAGAGAGAGAGAGAGAGAGAGAGAGAGAGAGAGAGAGAGAGAGAGAGAGAGAGAGAGAGAGAGAGAGACAGAGAGAGAGAGAGAGAGAGAGACAGAGAGAGAGAGAGAGAGAGAGAGAGAGAGAGACAGAGAGAGAGAGAGGCAGAATGTTTAAATTAGCTGACAGAAGGGAAATGGGCTGAATGGCGTCCGCTCTCTGTCCATCATCTCTGAGTTAAATTCAGCTTGACTTTCTACAAAAGCTCGTCCTCTGTCAGGAGGACGTCTCCTCAGCTGCAGCAGCATCTCGACCCCTGACCCCTCCACCTCAGCTACGGTCATTACTCCATCAGACGACGTGATGTTCTCACCTCGGCCTGAATGATGTTCCAGGCGTTCCGCAGCCCGATGTTGTTGTCCGTGTAGTAGAGGGACAGGCCGTCTTTCAGATCCTGCTTGGCGTTTTCACTGACCTGAGAACAGGAGGAAGAACATGGATCAGAACCCAGATCAGAACCCGATTCAGAACTCGGATCAGAACCCGATTCAGAACCCGGATCAGAACCCGATCAGAACCCGATTCAGAACCCGGATCAGAACCCGATTCAGAACCCGGATCAGAACCGGATCGGACCTCGTTCTCTCAGCGCCGGCAATCAGCACCGCAAAGCTCATTAGCAGCCAAACGGCATCCGAATCAACAACAAACAAAACATGAAAGATGGAGCCTCATCGCCCTCCGCAGGTCCCCCCGCGTGACGCCCGTCCCCCCGCGTGACGCCCGTCCTCGCAGCCACACACAATTAATGACATCGTTCAAAGTGAAGTGATTTCCCCGCGTTTGGTTCTCCTCTCGACGGCGTGAGTGTGGGAGGTAAATATCTCAGAGGAGATCTTAATGAGATGTGCAGACACATATTAACTGCTCCATCGTCACGGCTACGACCGAGCCACAGGGCGCACACACACACACACACACACACACACACACACACACACACACCCCGAACCTGCAGCGGAATCCAGGACCAAAAATTCACTCCAACTGTTTTAGCTCATCATTTATCTGAATGCAGATGTTTAAACTGCAGAACCGCAAATAAAGAACTTTAATAAAGCTGTAAATCTGATCACAGCTGGAGGATTCAGATTTAAACACAGAAAACTGCAGAGCTTCATTTTCAGCAGCATCTCAGTCACCAGCTGGTCCATCACTTAGAACACTAACAACCCCTTTCACTATCAATACCTTCAGCTGCATATATTAATATATTTATTTATTTTTATATTTATGTATTTATATATATTTTTAGATATTTATATATTTTTATATATTTTTATATTTTTAGATATTTATATATTTTTATATTTTTAGATATTTATATTTATATTTATTTGTATAGATTTATACACACAGAGGATTCAGACATGCAGACTTCAGTGAATCGTTTCTGTATAAAGGTTAAAGGTTATGCAGAAGACTCTGTATAAAGGTTAAAGGTTATTGCAGGGTTTCTGCAGACGTCAGTTCTGATGAATTCCTACACTGATGCTGATTACAGGTCCACAGGGGGCGCTCTGCATGACTGCCACATGTTCAGATCAGTAGAACTCTAATCACCCATTCATCCAATCATTCACTCATCCATCAAACAACACACTGAATTATTCATCCCACCCACCCGTCTGATCGTTCAGTCTTTAATAACTCTGATACTGAACGCTAAACAGAATCTGATGAGCTCTCGGTGTTTGGAGTTCTCAATGTTTTAATGTTCTTGGTGTTTGGTGCTCTTGGTGTTTGGAGCTCTCTGTGTTTTAATGTTCTTGGTGTTTGGTGTTCTCGGTGCTCTCGGTGTTTTAATGTTCTTGGTGTTTGGTGTTCTCAGTGTTTGGTGCTCTCGGTGTTTGGAGCTCTCAGTGCTCTCGGTGTTTTAATGTTCTTGGTGTTTGGAGCTCTCGATGCTCTCGGTGTTTGGAGCTCTCTGTGTTTTAATGTTCTTGGTGTTTAGTGTTCTCGGTGTTTGGTGCTCTCGGTGTTTGGAGCTCTCGGTGTTTTAATGTTCTTGGTGTTTGGTGTTCTCAGTGTTTGGTGTTCTCTGTGTTTGGTGCTCTCAGTGTTTGGTGCTCTCGGTGCTCTCGGTGTTTTAATGTTCTTGGTGTTTGGAGCTCTCGATGCTCTCGGTGTTTGGAGCTCTCTGTGTTTTAGTGTTCTCAGTGTTTGGTGCTCTCGGTGATTGGTGCTCTCTGTGTTTGGAGCTCTCTGTGTTTAAATATTCTTGGTGTTTGGTGTTCTCAGTGTTTGGTGTTCTCAGTGTTTGGTGTTCTCAGTGTTTGGTGCTCTCGGTGCTCTTGGTGTTTGGAGCTCTCGGTGCCCTCGGTGTTTGGATGAAGCGGCACAGTGTTTATTAGGAAGGCTGATATTTTGTTATTTTGGGTGGAGGCTCACATTTCACCCTGAAGCTTCAAACCTAATTCTGCTCCACAATAAATGAGCTGAGACACAAACACTCCCTCTTACAGAAGGACCTCAGAACCCGAGCCAGCGCGGACTCATTACACAGAACCGCAGCGGAATGAAATCAGGGTAGAACCTGAACACACTCCGTCAGACGCTTTAAATCTCCTCAGCGCAGTGTGGGACGGCGCCTCCCCGCTGGACTGTTACTGTACTACAATCCATTACACCACCCGCCTAAAGGGAGGCTCCAACCCCCCCGACGTGCCCTTTATGGCTTTTCTGCTCCAGCATGACCCCCCCCCATACACACACACACACACACACACACACACACACACACACACACACACACACACGTCAGCGAGCTGAGATCATGTGATCAGATCTGATATCAGAATTACACTGACATGCTGACCGAGGTGATTCATATCATTACAACAGAAATGATATTTAACATCTCATCCAACACCCCCGACACCCCCCCCCCCCACACACACACACACACACACCACACACACACACACACACACACACACACACTCACACACACACACACTCACACACACACACACACACACACACACTCCTGCACACACACACAGATGGATTTACAGAGTTAAACCGGCCGTGTGCACTGCTGACGGAATGTCTTTGTGCTTCAGGTTTCACAAAAATAAAATAAAATAAAATAAAATAAAATAAAATAAACTCAGAGAACCACGACCCGACTAAAGACCCTGCTCCTTCATTCTACACACCTTTCAGCTCGTTCACACACACACACACACACACACACACACACACACACACACCCCTCATACACACACACACACACACACACCCCTCATACACACACTAATACACACTCTATATACACAATACTACACACTAATACACACAAACACCATACACACAGCATACAAACACCCTATACACACACTACCACACACTAATACACAATAATACACACACCCCATACACACACTACTTCACACTAACACACCCCATACACACACTACTACACACTCACACCCCATACACACACTACTACACACTAACACACCCCATACACACACTACTACACACTAATATGCACACACACCATACACACACACACACACCCTATACACACACTCATGATGATGTGATATGATAGCGTGAGGTGAATCATTTTAATTGGCTCAGAGTCGTATTACTAATTCCTCTCATTCGAGCTGTGTTTATTTTTGGTTTATTTGTGACAACGGTGAATTCCCCGCCGAGCGTGAGCTCTAATCCCACAGAATCCCTCCAACAACCCAGACAAGTGACTTTAAACACGGACAGAGACGAACAGAGACGAACAGAGACGAGCAGAGACGAGCGGAGACGAGCGGAGACGAGCGGAGACGAACAGAGACGAGCAGAGACGAGCAGAGACGAGCAGAGACGAACAGAGACGAACAGAGACGAACAGAGACGAGCAGAGACGAATGGAGATAAGCGGAGACGAACAGAGACGAGCAGAGACGAGCAGAGACGAATGGAGATAAGCGGAGACGAACAGAGACGAGCAGAGACGAACAGAGACAAGCAGAGACGAGCAGAGACGAACAGAGACGAACAGAGACGAGCAGAGACGAGCAGAGACAAGCAGAGACGAGCAGAGACGAACAGAGACGTGCGTAGACGAACGGAGACGAGCAGAGACGAACAGAGACGAGCAGAGACGAGCAGAGACAAGCAGAGACGAGCAGAGACGAACAGAGACGAACAGAGACGAGCAGAGACGAGCAGAGACAAGCAGAGACGAGCAGAGACGAACAGAGACGTGCGTAGACGAACGGAGACGAGCAGAGACAAACAGAGACGAGCAGAGACGAACAGAGATGTACAAAGAGGAGTAGAGACAAACAGAGACGAGCAGAGATGAACAGAGACGAACAGAGACAAACAAAGAGGAGCAGAGACGAACAAAGAGGAGCAGAGACAAACAGAGACGAGCAGAGACGAACAAAGAGGAGCAGAGACAAACAGAGACGAGCAGAGACGAACAAAGAGGAGCAGAGACAAACAGAGACGAGCAGAGACGAACAAAGAGGAGCAGAGACAAACAGAGACGAACAGAGACGAACAGACTGGCAGCGACACACTGTCATTCATAAACTCAGGAGGTGCAGGATGTGCAGGAGGTGCAGGTTAATAATAATAATAATAATACATTTTATTTCATAGGCGCCTTTCTGACACTCAAGGACACCTTACAGTTTACAATTGGATATAAAAAAAAAAATAAAAAAAAATAATGATAATAATAATAATAAATAAAATAATAAATTATTTTTAGGTTGTGCAGGATGTGCAGGATGTGCAGGAGGTGCAGGTTGTGCAGGATGTGCAGGAGGTGCAGGTTGTGCAGGAGGTACAGGAGGTGCAGGTTGTGCAGGAGGTTCAGGATGTGCAGGAGGTGCAGGAGGTACAGGAGGTGCAGGTTGTGCAGGATGTGCAGGAGGTACAGGAGGTGCAGGAGGCGAGCAGAGGAGTCTGTGTGTGTATTTGGGGTCCACATTCCGGAGGTATTTTTAACGGGAGGTCATTAGAGTCTAACGGAGTGTCTAAGCTACACATCAGCTCTAACAGCCTGAGAGAGCCGCTCCGGTGGACCGGTCATCTGTCCGAGTGCAGAGTGAGAGCGGAACGGCAGCGAGGGTTCCCTCGGCTAATACGCCTTCATTTGGCCGGAGTGCAGAGCGCGCACGCCGAAACGAGGTCACGCCGCCGAAGACGGATGCTCTAATCTGGAACCTGGCCTCCACCATCTGCGGCGGTCAGATGGATGGTCATTACGGGTCGAGCTCGCGTAATACGGGACTGTAATCCACAGTGTGTGTAATCAGAGTGTGTGGGAGTGAGCCGGCCGTAACGACGGACATCCATATGAAAGGACACGAGAACCTGCGCGCCTCGTCTTTATTAATGAGGATAACGATGGTCCACCCCCCCCCTCCCCCCGCCGGCCACGGCTACGATCGAATGTCACGCTATAAAACGGATCGCACGCTTCGTTAAGACGGACATCAGTCTTCTACCTGCAGCGTCTGCTCCGTGACCCACGCTGCCACGCCTTAAACCCCCCCCCCCCCACGCACCG
>JAFMOC010000278.1:410000-417500 GCA_019802505.1 Corydoras sp. C115
CACACGAGAACCCTGCAGGACCAGAGCGAGAGGGGGACGAGGACGGGGGGACGGGGGGGTCTGTAGATCAGTACAGCGGTTCTGTAGAAGAACTGATGATGAAGGACATGATGGACAGATTGGAACCGACAGGAAGCTGATGACCTCCGATCTTCAGAACTGGTTTAATAAAACAGCACTGCCATGATCCCCCCCCACCCCCCCCCCCCCCCCCCACACACACACACACACCACAGCCGCACCCCCCCCCCCCCCCCCCCCCCCCCCCCACCCACACACCACACCCCCCCCATTTAATTCCAAAAAGCAGTGAGCAGGTGCGAGCCTGAGAATCTCATATCAGGACAAACAAAACCAATCCAGATGAAAAACCACGATGCAACGTCATTCCAACGTCATTCCTTTAATAACAGTTTGGGGAAGGCCCTTTCCTGTTGCAGTTTAACTGAAGCGGTCCATGGGTGGGTGTCTTTGGTGTGGACAGAGACACACGGAGGTGGGTTCTTCATCCTAACGTTCTCCAGAGCAGACCGAGCTGTCGGCGGTGGAGCGTGAGCGGACGCAGACGCAGACGCAGACGTCCGAGACAATAATAAAGCGTCTTTCACACGTTAGATGTTTAATGTAAGGTTCTGCTTTACATTCGGTCCCACCTGCAGCCTATCCCAGCATGCACTGCTCACACATCAATGACCCGGTGCACACGGCATGGAGGTCCTTCAAAAGCTGCTTCATATCTGCACATCGGGGGCCTCAGCCCTGCTGCGCAAAAATATTACAAAAGACTGAGAGACAGAGAGACAGAGAGAGAGAGAGAGAGAGACAGAGAGAGAGAGAGACAGAGAGAGACAGAGAGAGCGAGGACGAGGAGAACCAACAACCAGCAGGTTCTGAGGTACCGCAGCGAGGACGAGAGGAACCAATAAAGATATGAACGTACAGAATGCGGGCGACGGAATTACAAACCAATTAGATGCGAGATAAAGGAGGGATCAGCCGACGCTCTGATGGACGGGGGACGCGTCTGTCCCTCGCAGTGAGGGACGGGTTCCGGCGGCGAGGCGTGAGGTAAAACTCATTGTTATGAATGATTGCTCTTACGTTCCCATCTTTTCTGTTTCTCTGTGAATAGAGAGATAATTGAAACAGCGCGACGGAGACGGAGCTTTCAGGAGGCCATCATCGATTTTACACCGAAATAAAGGAACGATTGTTACACGAGGAACGCCGCTCTCCGAGCTAAGAGCAAGAGAACGTTCCATTAGCCGCTCGGGTCCCGAACGCGTCCTCACCGCATCCTCAGACAGGGGGGGGGGGGGAGCGGCGCTCGTCTACGATTTACAATCACACGAATTAAAGGCGAGGAATTCAAAAACCTCAAAATTTCTAAAACCTGAGTGAATCAGCCTCGGGGAGAACATACCAAAGAACCAGAATCAGAACACAGAGAAAATTAATAACCAACGGCACGTCCAAATCATCGAGCCACGCCCCCGGGTCACATCATCCAATCAGCTGATGGAGTGCAGAGTGGGGGTTCCACTTCACTCCTGAATTCAGGGATCAGACGGCCGTCCTCGTGCTTCTGTCCACAGAGTGCATTAAAAAACATGACTGCAGCCATGAGAGAGGACGAGGACGAGGACGAGGACACCCCCCCCGTCCCCCCGTCCCCCCCCCGCCGTTCACACCGAGGCGCTGCCACGGCCTGTGCTGCAATTTTCCAGAAAAACTGCAAACTGCTTCAGAACGGAAGCTGCCGCTGAATTATTCAACCAACTGAAGACGGCGCGACACCGACACCCGTCCTGAGATTACACAGCACAGAGGGACGGCATGATGGAGACGGGATAGGCCTCGCTCTCTCTCTCAGACGCAGCTGCAGGACCGGGTTCTGAGGTTCTTTGATGGTCTAAAAGAACCATTTAGTGATTCAGAGTAAAAGCGTCTCTGTAATGAAGGACACCCCTCTCCGCTGCCACCTGCTGTTATTGGAGAGAATAACGGAGTGGACGAGAGAAGAGGACACAGTGTGTGGATGAATAATGAGAAGTGCACAAAAAACAACACACAGAAATAAGATCACACACACACACACACACACACACACACACACACAGAACCGCACCGAGATCAGCCGAGTCAGCACATCCTCACACACAAATAACCGAGGCTGAGGGTTCGAGGTCCAGAAACAACACTCTCTCTCTCTCTCTCTCTCTCTGTCTCTGATGGTTTGGTTCTGATGATGGATGGTGTAAGTTTATTGGTGGACTGTATTCAGTGGTCACATGACCAGATGTGGACACAGTCTCATCCAGATGTTAAGCCTTTATACGAATAAGACCCTGCACCGGTCGATTTGAGGCTCATCTCTGATTCTGCAGTTCTCCAGAGGGGATTAGAACGTCCCCGATGTCCATCAGAGCAGACTGATGGATTACTTCAGAACGTCTGACCTAAAGGTTCAGGATCGTGTGATGAGACGTTTGAGACCGTCAGCTGCAGACCACGGCGTTGGGTGATGTCCAGAGTCCACCCTTAGCCCTCCTCTGAGTTCACTAACCCCCCCCCCCCCCCGGCTTAAAGCTATTTATTGTTGCCGTGCTGTTTTAATAGTCCTCCAGTGAAGAGGGTCTGACATGGAGAGACTGATGGAGAGACTGATGGAGAGACTGATGGAGAGACTGATGGAGAGACTGACTGATGGAGAGACTGATGGAGAGACTGACGGAGAGACTGATGGAGAGACTGTAGAACCAGCATCCGCTCTGAGAGGCTTAATAACCACTAAAGTTTATGAGGAAGCTGTAATGGGGCCGTCAGTGAGAAGCTGACCTGAGGTCAGTGAGACTCAGCGGTGACGACGAGAAGAAAGATCTGTGAAGCATTAAAGAAAAAGCTCAGGACTGATGATTATGATGATTATGATTATTATTATTATGATTATTATGATTATTATGATTATTATTCCTGACGTTCTACGGCTCTCACAGAGATGAATCAGCGTCCTGCTGAGGAGAGATGGAGGAGATGAAGCCTCTTATTTAGAACATAGTGAGGATCTAAGTGCACTCTAAGAGCGCGTCCTGAATCTCTACAGAGGGACGCCGGATTCACGGCGCTCTTCTGAAATGAGGCTTTAATAAAAACATTAGCACTCAGACTGAGTGAGGAACAGAATCTTCAGAGATGACTCTGAACCTCAGATCCTGATGATCCATACGTTCTAAATGAGCGGCTGGACGTAAAGAAAAGAACCTCCACTCTGCACAAACGTCAGTACTGCGGTCAGACACCGATGTCAGGCGTGAAGTTACTCAGACCTTTGAATGAACTGTTGGAGGAGGATGGAGTTTACTCGTCTGTGTGTCTGTCCTGCGTCAGAAATACTGGGATAGGCCTAAGCAACCCCAGCTCTTCTGCTCAGGATGAACAGCTTGGACAGCGGGCGAACTGAAAGGTTCCGTTTAACACGCCGCGGTTTGAGGGTTTCCAGGTTTTTTGGATCTCTCTGGTGTCACGTGACGCTCAGTGAGTGTTCTGCGCTCTGATTTATGGAGCTGCATTCTGGGTAATAAAGTCACAGAGCGAGCGACTGTGTGAGAATGTCCACAAACAGGCTCTTAAACTCATAATAAACATCTCAGCTGTGAGTTAGGGGCCCGTTATAGCTGACCCGAGTCCGGTTCCCCGCCGGATGACAATCGCTTTATGATTTACATCTGGACATCTCAAATAGAACAGGAGCCGCTTCAAAGGGGCGCGCGGACGGAACGCTCTGCACCCGGCGCTGTGAAAACCGAGCTCGGGCCGAGGCGACGGGTCAGATGAGGTCAGGTTCCCCGCAGGGTTCCGTGTCAGAGGCGAGAGAACAGCCACGTTCCAGCAAGCTCGTGCAGGATCGGACCGGAGAACGTTCTGAACATCTGACCTGAGAACGCTCGGACTGCTCTGGTTCTCTCTCTCTCTGTCTGCCTTGGTGGAGAACCTGTAAAAGTCCCTTTAAACCGCAGGGCCGAGGTGCAGCAGGTTCTGGACGTGGATGCGGTTCCAGAGCCCGGGGACATCTCAGAACTACGATGGAATTTCACCGAATTGATTGAGGAGCGCCTGCTGGGGGGCAGGCTGGAGCTCAGATGCATCTCTGCCTAATGATGCCCAGAATAGACAGAGGGAGGGGGTGGGGGGGGTGTGGGGGGGGGCATCGTTTGCGTTTGATAGATGATGTCCACGTCTTGTCGCCGCACCGAGGCGAGCGGATCACGGTTCCGGATCACGGTTCCGGCTCACGGTGTCGTCCAAGAGTTCATGTTCCAGCTTTAAATCTTCATCTGAGAGTTCTGCGGCCTGACGGCTCGTGACATGGAACGTCTTCGGGTTTGAATCTGCCTGAGGTGCAGAATGTGTGTGTGTGTGTGTGTGTGTGTGTGTGTATCAGTGTACCCATCAGAGTATCTCCATCACTCTGGAGGTTCATCTGAAGTCCAGCCAGTTGCTCAGCTGATGGAGGGTATATTTAAACTCTGGCTCGGGCCCCGGATTGGGAGCCTCTCCAAACATTCCAGCGTCCGCAGAGAGAAGGGCAACTGTTCTCATCATTGTTCCGACAGATACACGGAACACCGGGTGTCACTGACCGCAGAACAGTCCCCGACTCCACAGTGTTTAATGGTCTCGTCACCTCAGGAGTGAATTCATCTCTGATCTTCAGACATTTCGCTGGAATTTCAATCAATTTCGGATTCTTTAAGACGCACGCCGCTCAGAAAGTTTTCCATCATTCCTCATTTAAAAAGCAGCGAAACCTCATTTACATAAACGTTAGAACTGCATTCAGCGCATAAATTAACATGCCGTGTATTTCTATAGAGATGTGTTTGTATACATTTATATAAATATATTTCTATAGAGATGTATATGTATATATTTATATAAATGTATTTCTATAGAGATGTATATGTATATATTTATATAAATGTATTTCTATAGAGGATCTGAGACGTGAAAACCTGAACGCAATGAAAGGATGTTTTAATTTTGTACACCTGAGAGCTTCCCATGGTCACATCCCATCTCCTCCATCTGAAACCCTCCACCTGACGGGAGGCTCGGACAGGTCATCGGCACCTCCGATCCCGTTCCTGATCCGCTCCATGATGTCCAGATTCTGTAGATTTGGTTTTAATTCGGCTGTTAAAATGTGAGGCGGGGGAAAACTGAATGGAGATCAGGTTTTAAATTCCTCCGAGGTGCTCGATCACACACTGAACGGCTGACGGCTGAAACCCGAGGACCATCGGGCGGACTGTCTGATCTCCGATCTGTCTGATGGAACGAACAAATGTGAAGAGCATCTGCGCATATGAATGTACACCAGAGTCCTGTGGAGAGAATCGGGAGTTTGGGGAGGTGCAGGAGGTGCAGGAGGTGGAGGAGGTGCAGGAGGTGCAGGAGGCAGATCTGCAGATTAAAGGGACTTTGTTCTGAAGCTGTAACTGACGGAGCGCTGCGAGAGCTTCTGTCTGCACGGATAAGAACCCGAGTCCAAGAATCCGACTGTAAACCTCTCTGCAGATAGCAGCTGTCACTGAGTGTGTGTGTGTGTGTGTGTGTGTGTGTGTGTGTGTGAGTGTGTGTGTGAGTGTGTGTGAGTGTGTGTGTGTGTGTGTGTGTGTGTGTGTGTGTGTGTGTGTGTGAGTGTGTGTGCGTGTGCGTGTGTTCCACCTACTTGCTGCATCGTCTCTCAGAAATCAATCAGTTCTTATAAATTTCAGCAGCTGATTAATTATCATAAAATCCCGAACTCTCCATAAAATCCATAAACACTGAATATTAAATTAAAAATGTTTTATTAATTAACTCTAATTAGCGTTAAGGCTCGTTGTGGCTCAGAGAAACAACCAGAAGTCCTCACACTAATGAAGAGAACGACGATGAACGAATGAATGAATACATTCTGAGATCTCTTTGATCTTTAAGCTGCAGTGATGATGATGATGATGATGATGATGATGATGATGATGATGATGATGATGATGATGAAGATGAATGGGTCATGTGTCCCACAGCTCTGTGATGTGTCCTGATTCTGTGTCATCATGTTGTTCAGACTGAAGCGGTTCTCCATCACGGATGGAACCCTGACCCTTCACCTCCAGCTCGTCCCGCACTCCATCACGCACTGATTACGTTCTATAGATCGACTTCATCAAAACACGGAGCACGAGGAACACCGAGGTCACACCGAGGTCACACCGAGGTCACACCGAGGTCACACCGAGCTCCAAACGGCATCACACTTCAGTTCTGCAAAGGAACCGGAACCCAACGAGCTACGGACCAATCACACGCTACAACAGCCATGACCTCACACCACGCCGACCTCCAAAAGGTTTACCAGCTACAGCGGGGTCATCAGAGCGGCGTTCTCCGTTTAACTCTGAGACGAGGCGTTAACACAGAGGGGGGTGCAGGGAACGCTGAATACAAGGAACCATCACACACGGAACCATCTCAGATCTCAGTGGAGGTTCATCCAATAATAAACAGGGACGGCTTTTTACATCATCCATCCATTAAACAGCCAGCCGTCAAATTTATTCAGCCATCAAACACTCTGGACCTTTAAATCCATCAGACTTTACGGCGTGATAAACATTAGAACCCACACCTTCTGCTCCACACAGACTCGTAACAGAGGGAATAAACGTAGAACATAAAGACTCGACGTGTTCCATTAAAGAACAAACTGAGCCTCCAGTTCAGAACGTTTCGTTTCATTCCACTGACGGACCGAGGACGCAGCTCTGTGGGTGGAGGAGGTCCGGGGCTGGATGAACGCGTGTGGGAGGAGGGAACCGACGTTCCCTGATAACAGAGGAACCTCGTTTAGAGGTTGGATGGAGATTCATTCATTGTCCTCTTCATTATCCTCTATTAGGGTCGCGGTGGGGTTCCCCATGCCCATCCAGGGGAGAACGTTTCGGGCGCTGGGGAGATAGACCCAGGACAGGACACCAATCCATCACTGGACACAAACACACTCACTCACACAGACACACTCTATATGGGGCAATTTGGAGAACTCAATTTGACTTGATCCATGTTTTTGGACTGTGGGAGGAAACCGGAGAACCCGGAGGAAACCCATACGGACACGGGGAGAACATGGAAACTCCATCCAAATGGGGATTTGAAACGGGAATCCCTAGTGCTGAGAGGAGAACATGCTAAACCACTAATCCACCGTGCCACCCGATGGAGATTAAGGTCCTGATGAAATTTACACGTACACGTCAGAACTCGCAGGGTCATGTGATCACTGCGTAACAGGAACTCACGTTTTAAAGGAACTGTCCGTTTGGGAACTATTTTAGTTCACCTCATGAATAATTCATCAATTAAAGATGAAATCGAAGCTGCAGCTCCAACAAGAAGCGGGTTCTCGAGTGACGGCCCGGCTATCGCAGCTCGACCGAGCCGGATGACGGGGACGTC
>JAFMOC010000278.1:425000-455000 GCA_019802505.1 Corydoras sp. C115
TACATTAGTATGTTCTCCCCTCCCGTCGGTGTGGGTTTGCTCTGTGATAATAAATTGTTGCTGAATAGCAGCGGGTCGGCACGGTGGCATGTTAGTGTTTGGCATGTTCTCCTCTCAGGGCTGAGGATTCAGGTTCGAATCCCAATCTGGGTGGAGTTTGCATGTTCTTCCCGTGTCCACATGGGTTTTTTCAAGGTTCTCTGGTTTCCTCCATCAGTCCAAAAATATGGATTCAAGGTATAATTGAATGCTCAAAATTGCCCCATATAGTGTATGTGTGTGTGTGTGTGTGATTGATTGGCATCCTGTCCTTGGTGTATCTAAATGTTCTCCCCTGGATGGACATGGGGAACCCCCCCGTGACTCTAGTAGAGGATGGACGGATGAGCAGTCGTGTGTCTGTCCGCGGTGTGTCTCCATCTGGAGGTTTGGGGTGGAACCACAGCGGAACGCAGGTGTAGATGGCGTCTGAATGAGGACATGATGGAGCGGAGCTGATGCCTGCGTTCTGTTTACTTCATGATGTTTGAAAACTCCTCAAACATCCTCAAATCCAGAAAGCATGTCTGCAGACTCAGCGGGGGCCGGACGCACGGCTGCGGGGGCCGGACGCACGGCTGCGGGGGCCGGACGCACGGCTGCGGGGGCCGGACGCACGGCTGCGGGGGCCGGACGCACGGCGGCGGCGCTGATGGATCATGTTTACGTGATGGTTGTATAGATGAGGAATGATTAGGGAGGGCGTAGCAGCTCCGAGGGCCGGGGCCGTTTACACAGGGGTCCCTCAGGGCTCAGAGATTCACTCAGCATCCTCCGGCGCTCTGGCATCGGAACCCTGACTCTGACTGATGGAGACCTGCGTCTCTGCAGCGCACAGCGCCGCCATGTTTACAAAACGCACACGCAAATACTCTGAACCAGAGAACCAAACCAGATCGTTAATTAAACAGGAATTAATAAACGGGACAGTTCACTGAGGTAATGCTGCCACACACACACACTCACTCACTCACACACACACACACACACACACACACACACACACTCACACACTCACACACTCACACACACACACACACACACACACACACACACACACTCACACACTCACACACACACACACACACACTCACACACATGGTACAGATTAAAGTGAACACTGCAGTGAGGAGAAACAGCAACCTCCTAAACAGCAGGTTTCATTTCAGGGGGGGTTCAGTGGGGTTCATTGGGGGTTCAGTGGGGTTCATTGGGGGTTCAGTGGGGGTTCAGTGGGGGTTCAGTGGGGTTCAGTGGGGTTCAGGGGGGGTTCAGTGGGGTTCAGGGGGGGTTCAGTGGGGTTCAGTTGGGTTCAGTGGGGTTCAGGGGGGTTCAGTGGGGTTCATTGGGGGTTCATTGGGGTTCAGTGGGGTTCATTGGGGGTTCATTGGGGTTCATTGGGGTTCAGTGGGGTTCAGTGGGGGTTCATTGGGGTTCAGTGGGGTTCAGTGTATCATTAATTTAATTAATATGATAAATGAAACACAGTCTCGTCTTTAAAACCAAATTATCTGAAGGTTTTACAAACGTTCTGCTCAGAAAACGGGAAACGCGAGCGTGATCCGCCACCTGCCGCGGAACCCCGAGGGCAAACCAGAGAGCGAAACAGAAACACCTACGAGAGGAGGAACGTCTCACAGAACCTGAGGAGGGATGTAGGGTTCTCAACAACAAATCACAACACAAAATACAAACAGAGGGTTACGCTCCGCTGGACCTGAGGGAGAACCAAAACCCGGACCGGACCTCACTGGACCTGAGGGGGAAACAAAACCCGGACCGGACCTCACTGGACCTGAGGGGGAAACAAAACCCGGACCGGACCTCACTGGACCTGAGGGAGAAACAAAACCCGGACCGGACCTCACTGGACCTGAGGGAGAAACAAAACCCGGACCGGACCTCACTGGACCTGAGTGAGAAACAAAACCCGGACCGGACCTCACTGGACCTGAGGGGGAAACAAAACCCGGACCGGACCTGCAGCATCCGCTGGATTCACTCAGTCTGCACTGCTCACCTGCAGCCTGAACGCTGCTGTACTCTACTATACTGTACTATACTATACTGTACTATACTATACTGCTCACCTGCAGCCTGAACACTGATGTACTCTACTATACTGTACTATACTATACTGTACTATACTGTACTATACTGTACTGTACTATACTGTACTATACTATACTGCTCACCTGCAGCCTGAACACTGATGTACTCTACTATACTGTACTATACTATACTGTACTATACTGTACTATACTGTACTGTACTATACTGTACTATACTATACTGCTCACCTGCAGCCTGAACACTGATGTACTCTACTATACTGTACTATACTATACTGTACTATACTGTACTATACTGTACTATACTATACTGTACTATACTGTACTATACTATACTGCTCACCTGCAGCCTGAACACTGATGTACTCTACTATACTGTACTATACTATATAGTACTGTAATGTACTGTACTGTACTATACTACAGTATACTGTACTGTTCACCTGCTGTACTGTACTATACTGCAGTGTGAGTGTAAGCATTAAAGCAGAATGAGGTCTTTAGTAAATACAGAATCAATCTGAATTAAAACTGAACCTAATGCAGGAGTTCCCATCACACCATCACCCCCCCCCCCCATCAGCCCCCCAATCACCCCATCACCCCCTTCATCAGCCCCCCCCCCCATCACCCCCATATCACCCCATCAGCCCACCCCGCATTAACCCAGGCTGCACTGTCTGCAGGATGTTCCCTGTAGTGCAGGTATTTTGAAAGCTGTTTAGAACAGTGTGGTCCCTGAGCGCGGGGGGGGGGGGGGGGGGGATCATCCGAGGCCGTGTTGGAAGTTCATTCCTCCTGAGCTCCTCTGTGGAACCGACGTTCTCCTGAACAGGGGATATTTTTAGCCGGGCGTCAGCTGCATTGTAATTCTCCCGGAGTGCGAGCTCCTGAACCCGATTCCCGTCCACGGCAGGTGACCGGTCTTGGTTGGGGACTAGCCCGGCCGTTTATCCGGTTCTTTCTCCGAGCCTCCCGCCGCGTGCAGTCACATCCTGCGATCTGGGGTTCGCACCCGCAGACAGATGACGGCACATGTCCCGCCCGGCATGCTCGGTGTCACCACGGAGCAGATCATCAGTAATCCTCACGTATGTAGCGTGATCCGCAGATCCAGCTTCCTGCTGCGGCTCTGATACCTCTGATAATCCACAGCTCTGCATTTCCACAGGCGAGTGGAGATGCGGCCGTGTGGGCAGCTGCTGATGAGGCCATATGTTGGCCGCGTGCTGATTAGGTTTCCTCCTCAGCGCTGGGCTGTCCGTGTGGAATGAGGGGTGTTTATGAGATCTGGCGGGCCGTCAGCGTCGGTGCAAATGCCAAACCACAAGTCGTCTATTGTATTGCAGGAAGGAAATATCATGTAGCCCATATGAGCCATATCACAAATCTATTCTTAGGTAGGTCACTCTGACTCCTCAGGACAGAGCGAGGACAGATCAGGACACACTGTAAGGACTCACACCGTCCCCGAATCGTTTCAATGTCCAAAGCATCTTGTTTTCTAAGTTAAGTTCATGTTATTTATTTCTGTCGCGCTTTTTACATCAGTACATCGTCACGAAGCAGCTTTACAAATGAAAAGCCTTTAAACCCCCAGAGAGCGAGTCAAAGCGACAGCGGCAAGACAAAACTCCCCGTTATATTGTTATTTAAGGAAGAAACCTTGTGAGGACCGAGACTCAGTGGGGGACTCATCCATCTTGAGCAGCCAGACAGCAACAACAGTTTTCTCAATCCAAACCCTAAAAACGGCCCCAGGGCATCGTATCCTCCACTAAACTGTACAGTTGAGACGATGCAGAAAACTCGTCCATCAGTTCCCCGGTTCTCATTCATTAAATCCGTGTTCTGCAGTAAGACAGAACCTCAGATCCACACGCCGTGATGTCGGCGCTGATTTATTTGCTGGATCCTGGTGTTTTTGCAAACGCGGGATTTAACATCAGCTAAGCAGAACCGTAAAACAGAACAATAGCTTCGGTTCTATCTCAGAGTGGAACTCCAGCACAGCAGAACCTCCCTCTGGCCTAGTTTATCATGCAAAGGTTCCCTCATCTTATTAATGCACCACCTCGCAAATCATTTACAGAACTGCAACGGCCCACAGTTTCTCACAATCCCAGCTTTTTTTTTTTTATTCTGCTAATTAGAACGTGAAGTTATTACAGAACGTGACTCCCCAAACGGCTGCTTCAGCACCCACAATGCACCGGGGCGCCGGACACATCATTAACACGGTGACGTGGGACGGACTGCGGTTCCATGATGAATTTATTAAAATGTGGAAGTGGTGATGAGCAGCAGAGCTTTAGATTTAAAAGCTGAGCGTGTGTTCCTTCAGCAGGTCTTTAAGAACCTCCTGGAGTTTCATATAAAGAACATCAGAGAACCGAAACAGTCACACAGGAGCCGAAAGAAGCTTAAAAAACAGCCAGCAGATATTCTTGTCATCTTTCCTCCAGAATTGGTAAAGCACTCAAAAGAACACGCCTCCTCAAAGGAACCTGCCCGCGGTGAGAGCGTTCTGCACGCGGCGGCTCGTCAGATAAGCGGAACCCCGAGCTTCTGTGAATGGCTTTAAATGAACCTCCGCCTGCGAAGACGGAGCTGCCGAGAGGGTTGAGCTCCTCCATCAAACACACAGAGGTCAGGGATCTAAAGCTGCCAATTAATCCAGCAATCTCAAACCCACGAGAACCCGCAGAGAACCCCCCCTTCCCCGCACGCCCCCAGCAGAGCTCCACGGCCGCGGCTCCGGTTACGGCGCAGGTTCAGCTGTCCGCAGACATGTCATGAAAATGCCATCCAAAATTACCTTCAGCAGGATGACCCCTGAGGGTCCCGGGGTCTTTTTGGGGTCCATCCTGCTGCCCCCCTCCCTTATTGGGGTCAGAGGTGTTTCCCTCTCTGTACAGACGTCAAAAAGACAGATCTGTTAGAGACCCAGCTTCTACACTGCGGGTCTGTGGAGCCCTCACATGTTCTCCGGTTCCCGGGTTCTCTGTGGAATCAGATTCACGTCATTAAGCGGATCAAACCGAGGTTCCCGTGTGTTCCCTCACACCGCACTCCTCATTCACTCCAGACCGTCCACGCGCGAGCGCTCCACATCAGTCTGACGTAGGTGAGGCGGTGAGAGGCGGGGTTCCTGCGGGGCTGTGTACGCGTCTCCTCACTTCATCAGCGGCTGAGTTCGGTCTGATTCTACATGTGCAACTTCATTAAAGCGTTCCGGCTGCTGCGCTCGGAACTCATTCCTCCTTTTGCTTTTACGTTTACAGAACGTCAGTAAATCACAGCGTGGAAACGAGGTTCACGCCTCACCGCGGGGGGTTTTATTAAACAACAATCCTGAGGTGGAGTTACACCTCCAAACTCATATATATATATATAAATCCACCCATTATCTTCTGCTTTATCCGGTATTAGGGTCAGGGGGGGGGGGTCCTTATGCCCACCCAGGGGAGAACGTTTCAGGCGCTGGGCAGATACACCCAGGACAGGGCGCCAATCCATCGCTGGGCACACAATCACACAAACACACACACTCTATATGGGGCAATTTGGAGAATGATCCATGTTTTTGGACTGTGGGAGGAAAATGGAGAACCCAGAGGAAACCCATGCGGACACAGGGAGAACATGGAAACTCCACCCTAGAAATCCCTAGAGCTGAGAGAACGTTCCAAACACTAACCCACCATGCCGCCCTTATATATATATATATACATACATACATTATCTTCTGCTTTATCCTATATCAGGGTTGTGGGGGGGGGGGTTCCCCATGCCCATCCAGGGGAGAACGCTTCGGGCGCTGGGCAGATACACCCAGGACAGGGCGCCAATCTATCACTGGGCACACACTCACTCACACAGACATGCACACAAACACACTCTATATGGGGCAATTTGGAGAATTTGGAGAATGATCCTTGTTTTTGGACTGTGGGAGGAAACCGGAGAACCCGGAGGAAACCCACACAGACACGGGGAGGACATGGAAACTCCACCCAGATGGGGATTCGAACCTGATGGTACAGGTAGTGTATCTTTCTCAGTGTGAAGTCTCTTCAGTCGGAGACAGAGCTGAGGTGACGGAGACGAGGTCCACCTCCACCCTGACACAGTGAACCCATTAAACCCTCGTCCTGATGATGTCCTCGTCTCCGACGGCGTGCAGAAATCCATTCCGCAGTGCGTTGTGTTCGTGTCCAGCTGTGTGGATCAGATTTAAAATGCCGTAAACGCGCAGAGAGCTGCGGTCTGCTTTATAGCCGAGTCCACGGCGCGCAGGGTGGACGTCCTCGCCGCTGAGCGTCCTCAGACTCTGCATAATAAAATCATCAGATCTGAAACGAGACGCCGTGAATAAAACGTCTCATTCTGACGATGGAACTGACATTATTATTAAAGTGATAGGAAACCCGAACCTTAGTGCCCCGCACGTTTAATCAGAGGGTTTCAAAGGTCACCCGCAGACAATGCGTCCTCATCAGGGGGTCAGGGTCAACAGGCAGAGAATGACAAATCGCTCTTTAATTCAGCGTCTCTGAGATCCTGTCCTGCGGTCTGAACTCTTATCTGTGCATCAGACGTCTCTCTGGAGGAGACTTCAATAAACTAAAGGTACAGATCCGGGATAATCACCTCATGATCACATGATCACAGTTTAACCTAAGTGGAACAACACTCCCCTTTGGTCGTCAATGTCAGAGAGACGTGCAGATGCTCTGCGCTGTAATTAAAGACTCCGCTCATTAATTCGGTGGCAGAGGCTGAAGTTAGACGAGCTGTTCTCTAATGCTATTTGGCCGGAGTGAGACGGGGGGGGGGGGGTATCGATTTCCTGGGTGTTTCACTGTGGGCTGAAACAAAAAAGTGATGAGTATTGGAAGCGGGTGAGTGATTTGAACACTGCACACTCGTTCAGCGCGAGGGTTCGGCTTCGCATCGATTCTGCTGCAGAGGAGAAGCTGAAAGGGCAGAACGTCTACAGAACGTCTATAGAACGGCTACGGAACATCTACGGACTTGACACAAACCTTCCAGAAAAATCACGATATGAAGAAATAATCTGGAGCTTTGGCATCAGCTGCTGCACGCTGAATAACACAGATTACCAGATTACCATCCGCAGACATGAGCGGGTCGCCTGAAAGAACCGATCAGAGCAAAACCCAACAAACCAACAAACAAACCAACAAACAAACCAACAAACAAACCAACAAACAAACCAACAAACCAACAAACAAACCCAACAAACAATCCAACAAACAATCCAACAAACCAACAAACAATCCAACAAACAATCCAACAAACCAACAAACAAACCCAACAAACAAACCCAACAAACCAACAATCAAACCAACAAACAAACCCAACAAACCAACAAACAAACCCAACAAACAAACCAACAATCAAACCAACAAACCAACAAACCAACAAACAAACCAACAAACAAACCCAACAAACAAACCAACAAACAAACCAACAAACAAACCAACAATCAAACCAACAAACCAACAAACCAACAAACAAACCAACAAACAAACCAACAAACAACAAACAAACCCAACAAACAAACAACAACAATCCAACAAACAATCCAACAAACCAACAAACAAACCCAACAAAAACCAACAAACAAACCCAACAAACCAACAAACAAACCAACAAACAATCCAACAAACAATCCAACAAACCAACAAACAAACCCAACAAACCAACAAACAAACCCAACAAACAAACCAACAATCAAACCAACAAACCAACAAACCAACAAACAAACCAACAAACAAACCAACAAACAAACCAACAAACCAACAAACAAACCCAACAAACAAACCAACAAACAATCCAACAAACAATCCAACAAACCAACAAACAAACCCAACAAACCAACAATCAAACCAACAAACAAACCCAACAAACCAACAAACAAACCAACAAACAAACCAACAATCAAACCAACAAACCAACAAACAAACCCAACAAACAAACCAACAAACAATCCAACAAACAATCCAACAAACCAACAAACAAACCCAACAAACCAACAAACAAACCAACAAACCAACAAACAAACCCAACAAACCAACAATCAAACCAACAAACAAACCAACAAACAAACCAACAAACAAACCCAACAAACAAACCCAACAAACCAACAAACAAACCAACAAACAAACCCAACAAACCAACAAACAAACCAACAAACAAACCAACAAACAACAAACAAAACCAACAAACCAACAAACAAACCAACAAACAAACCCAACAAACAAACCCAACAAACCAACAAACAAACCAACAAACAAACCCAACAAACCAACAAACAAACCAACAAACAAACCCAACAAACCAACAAACAAACCAACAAACAAACCAACAAACAAACCCAACAAACCAACAAACAAACCAACAAACCAACAAACAAACAAACCAACAAACAAACCAACAAACAAACTCTAAAACTCAAGATTAAACTGCAGCTCATTTCATTTCATTTCATTTCATTTGGTCAGTTAACAGATCCATCCATCCATTATCTTCCGCTTTATCCTCTACTAGGGTCACGGGGGGGTTCTCCATGCCCATCCAGGGGAGAACGTTTCGGGCGCTGGGCAGATACACCCAGGACAGGACACCAATCTATCGCTGGACACACACTTACTCACACAGACACACTCTATATGGGGCAATTTGGAGATCTCAATTGACTTGATCCATGTTTTTGGACTGTGGGAGGAAACCAGAGAACCCAGAGGACACCCACGCAGACACGGGGAGAACATGGAAACTCCACCCATATGGGGATTCGAACCGGGAGTCCCCAGCGCTGAGAGGAGAACATGCCAACCACTAAGTCACCGTGCCGCCCCAATTAGCCGATGCTTCTATCCAAAGTGACTTACAAGTATCCCAACTTGATGGTTGGGGTCAGAACACAGGGACAGCACCCCTGAAGTAATGCGGGTTAAGGGTCTTGCTCTTCAGTGAACATGGGATTTGAACCCACAACCTTCGAATGGACAGCTACCACACCCCGATATTTGGGGTTTTATTGGGTGACTTTGATGTGGAACCTGACCTCGACCCCGTCCAGCACCTCAGAGATGAACTAGAACTGAGATTGTGAGCAATGTCCTCATCTAACCTCAGGGTCTGACCTCACAGATGTTCGTCTAGATGAATAATTAAAAGTTTCCTCAGACATTCTACAGAACCAGAACCTGGAGCTTTCAGCGAACGCAGCACGGCCTGAGCGCTTCATTTTGACGTTTATTTTGACGTCTGAAGGAAAGTTCTGAACGAAGTCTGGATCCGGCGGCCCGTCGGTGAGGAAGGTGACGTCTGAAGGAACGTTCTGAATTCCGGATCCGGCGGCCCGTCGGTGAGGGAGGTGACGTCTGAAGGAACGTTCTGAATTCCGGATCCGGCGGCCCGTGGGTGAGGGAGGTGACGTCTGAAGGAACGTTCTGAATTCTGGATCCGGCGGCCCGTGGGTGAGGGAGGTGACGTCTGAAGGAACGTTCTGAATTCTGGATCCGGCGGCCCGTGGGTGAGGGAGGTGACGTCTGAAGGAACGTTCTGAATGAATTCTGGATCCGGCGGCCCGTCGGTGAGGGAGGTGACGTCTGAAGGAACGTTCTGAATTCCGGATCCGGCGGCCCGTGGGTGAGGGAGGTGACGTCTGAAGGAACGTTCTGAATTCCGGATCCGGCGGCCCGTGGGTGAGGGAGGTGACGTCTGAAGGAACGTTCTGAATTCCGGATCCGGCGGCCCGTGGGTGAGGGAGGTGACGTGTGATGTGTTAGAAAACGTGAAAGGAAAGCTGCTGAGGGACATCACCATGCAGGAGGACGCGTCCGAACTTCGGGGGATTTCATTTCACTGAGCAGAAGATCAAGGTCCTGCTCTGTGAGCCACAAATGTCTTCAGAGGAAACCGTCCTCATGAACAGCCTCCACTTCCGTCCAGTAAACTGTATTTATCGGATTGTTCGTTAACGCAATTAAAGAAAATCAGCCACGGCACAAAAACTGGGACTAATGAGCGACCCCCCTCCCTCTGCACACTCCCTTTGACACACCGCCCGCTCCGCCGCCCGCTCTGCCGGCCGCTCCGCCGCCCGCTCCGCCCCCGCCCCGCCGGCCGCCCGCCGCCCGCTCTGCCGGCCGCTCTGCCGGCCGCTCTGCCGCCCGCCCCACTGCCCGCTCCGGTTAATGGCGTGTAATTGTGAGGTAGCTGTGAGGTAGCTGCGTGTGCAGAAGAGGAAACGCGAGCAGAACGCCGCCGCCGGCGTTTAAACATCATTAACATGATGAAGGGTGGAGGGTTCTGCTGCTTCACTGAGTCTGCTCTAATGAGACACACTAACGAAGCATCACTAATCAGACCCGCCCACTCAACCACAACAACACGTCTGAGGTCACGCACTGATGTTGGGTGAGGGGACCTGGCTCACAGTCTCGCTTCAGATCAAATCTCTGTGAGTCAATCAAGAGCTTATACACCAACCTCACACACACCTCGTCTTCATGGACCTCACGCCGGAACAAAACAGGGCCTTCCCCAAACTGTTCCAAAAGAACACACGTCTAGAAGATCCATGATCAGCTCTTTGATTTGTTTCACCCGTAGGGAGGGGCTTAATCACAGGCCTGGATTCAGTGATGAGTCAGTGAGTCAGTGATGATTCGGTGAGTCAGTGATGATTCAGTGAGTCAGTGATGATTCAGTGAGTCAGTGATGATTCAGTGATAAGTCAGTGATGATTCAGTGATGATTCAGTGAGTCAGTGATGATTCAGTGAGTCAGTGATAATTCAGTGATGATTGAGTGATGATTCAGTGATGATTCAGTGAGTCAGTGATGTGGTCAGTTCTTTGTGTGATGGACTTTAATGACTGAAACCCAGCTGACCGTCACTCCAGCAGGTTCTGACATCATAAAGGTTAAAGATGTGTTAATGAAACTGATCTGAAATCAGAGCTGCCGGATTTCAGCGTGAACGTCCTCAGAGGTCGTCTCAGCGCACAGAGCCTCCGGGACAGAGCCCCGTCTCAGGCTGTGAGCTAATGAGGTCGTCTGCAGTGATCCAGAGACACAGAGCAGAGAAAGAATTAAGATAACGATGTTAATTAATGACCTGCAAAAATACAATGAAGCAATTCCACAGCAGAATGAATCCTCAGTGACACCAAACCGGCGCTTCCCTTTGTTCTGACCTGTGATCTGACCATCAGACTGTTCATTCATTCATTCACTCTGACCCCACACGGGTCTCACATAACAGCAGCATAATAACATTAAGAACACAGGAGGCTTTAATAATGAATTAATTAAATCTGCCTTTAATGAGAACGGTTTGTTTAAAAAAGACTGAATTCAGAGAATAATGATCAACGTCATTCTGTCATTTAATCTGTGAAACGACGTAAGGGTTCTAAACTGGAATGCACTTATGTGCTCTGTGACCAAAGGACAGATAATAAACCCCAAATGAACACACAACTGCTTATTAATGATTAAAGACATCCACCACCACCCCCCCCCCCCCCACCCCCACCCCCACCCCGTCTCACTCACAAATATAATAATGAATCCTGAATGTGAGGAACAACAGGGAGATTATAATCCCATCACAGGAACCCGGGAGCGCTGGATGTTTGGAGGTGGATGATGTGAGGATGCTGACTGTATGTGCGTCTCAGACAGACTTTCAGCAGTTAACACCTCTTAAGAAATGTATTTACCGACGTTAACGGCGTGCCGGATGCTCCGCACAGCAAACAATGGTGTTGAGTGAATTCTCAAGGCCGCGGGACCTTCAGCAGTCAAATGTCAAAACGAAAATGAAAAGCACGAAAAGAAAGCGACAGCAGCGTCCGTTAACCTGAGACTGAACAGAGCCGCAGCCAATCAGAGACATCAGAGGTCTGCTTTAAAAAACATACACAACCATCAGAGTCAGCAGAACACACACACACACACACACACACACACACACACACGACGAGGGAGATGAACAGTGATGCTGCAGTATGTAAATAATAATATAATGAATCTAATTCACAGGATCTGCATTAAATCTGGTTTTATTTTAAACTGAGCCTCATTAATGATAAACGGTTCATTAACCCTGCATTACAGCGTCTATTCTACACATATCATTATCATTATTATTATTATTATTATTATATATATATTTGTGAGAGGTTCTGTTAGAACCTGTCTGAGTAACAGCTTTACAGGCGCAGGGAGAAATCTCTGTGCAAGCGGAGTCATCCTGATAAAAGGCTTATTGATTGGCTCGTATCTGCAGAGATTCTGTTTTTCAGCCAATCAGGTTGTTTATCTGTTACAGCCGGAGGGAGCAATAGAGCCTTTATTTGCCCTAACAGAGTAATAAGTGTTAAAGTGAGAGAGTGAGACGGGTGCTGAGGAGAGACAGGCGGGGAACTGAAGAACGTGACGAGAACCCGCCGCTGAGGAGAGATCTGAAGAACTCCGTCGACATTTAGTGATTTTACATCAGAGTTCCGATGCACATCAAAGGATACCACAGCGTTGGAGACCACGGGACGTTCCGTCCACGTTTATTATCTCAAAGTTCTGAATCAAACACACACCTCCACCCCCCCAATAACACACACACACACCCTCCACCCCACTGTCCCCCACTGTACCCCACTGTAAGCAGGTTCTCCTCTAACACTCTTCTGAATGGATGTTCTGTAAGGTTCTGCAGTGGCTCTGTGGAAATGTTCATCCAGTCTTTCAGGGGAGTGGGGTTCAATAAAAGGACTTGACTCACAATCTCTGTTCTAATTCGTCCCGCCGGTGCTGGATGGGGCAAACTGTTGTATGATGTGATGTATAAGATGTAAATCCAGAGTCCTGAATGAATGTGAATGAACCTGTGTGCAGATGAAGCTGCATCTTTAATCCGAGCTGTTTAATTTGGGGGGGGGGGGGGATGTTGGCATCATTTCTGCGGCGGGACGATGGCGGGCGTCCCATTTGGTTAATCTGCTTACAGGTGCACCGCCGGAGCAGGAAGCGGGCGTTTCGGTGCTAAGCGAAGTGCAGAGCGCTCCAGCCCGACGCTAAACGTTCTAATCTGAGCCGAAGCGCCGCGGATTACGCCGGAACTAATCCCCGCAAGAAAGAGGAACCAGATGGTCACGAACAACTGTTACAGAAGCTCGCCGGGGAGATGCCCGCAGGCGCTGAAGCTGTTTACCTTGCGCCTCCGGTTACACCCATAAATCACGCCGATCTGCAGCACCTGGCACCCGGCTTCCTCAGAACCGAACCCGCCGAGGTGCAGGGACCTTCCCATTCCTGGAATGCTGCAGCGAAAGCAGGGTCACCGGAGTATCGGGCTACGGGAACATACAGCGCCCTCTACATTTATTATCTGCCTTCAGTACGTGGGACCTCAGGGAACTCACGGTGGACTCTGAACACACCAAGTTATTATGTTAGATTCACAAAATCATCAAAGAAATAAAGAAACGAAATACAAAACAGAGTGTAAACTGCTGCTTGATTACACACCCACACACACACTCACACACGCACACGCATATGCTAAATAAAAATAGGTCGCGTCACTGTTTGGTCTGTTAAAATATCAATTTCCCAAAAATAAAAGTGGAACTTTGTAGGGAGAGATGAAAGGAAGGAGGTCAGAGCACGCTGCGCTCCTCGTGTTCGGGGTGGAACGCCGTGTGTTGTAATGCAGACCCGATTCCATCAGGACCCGACCGATCAGCGGGCGACGCTGCGCTGAAGGATGTGTGTGCTGATGTTTGGAGTGAGTGATGAGGTTGCTGTGTTCTAACAGCGGTTCCAGCGCAGACGCAGCGTTGTAATCAGTCTCGGAGCGCGGCGTCGGCGGCGGCGTCGGCGATGCAACATTAACATTTCATGTTCCAGTTTAATGAAACATTCATAAAGAAAAAAAAACCTTAACCAGGAAACGCGGTTTAATCATCTCCTGAGTTCCATTCTGCTGATGGAGATAAGTGAAGCGCTGCGTGTGCAGACACCACGCTGTCTAATCCAACAGTTTAACCCTGCACGTTCCCATCCGGAACACCAGGAACGCCGCGTTCCGCACGCCATTACAGAAAAGCATCATCCTGCAGATCCTGCAAACCTCACTCTGAACACGGAGCCGGCATGATGCATCACTCACACAACCTGCAGCTTCCAATCAGCAGGGTCTGCCAGAACCCCAGAACAGACAGACAGACAGACAGGCAGACAGGCAGACAGGCAGACAGACAGACAGACAGACAGGCAGGAGGCAGAACAGAACCCGTCTAACTTCAGACAGAGTCACTACAATTACCAACTCCCTCACTTTCCATAAAATTCAGATAATAAAGCAGCAGCTCTGAGGACATCTGGGAATTAAACACATCACACAGGCATGCTTCAGTGTGTGTGTGTGTGTGTGTGTGTGTGTGTGTGTTATTTATGCATGAGTGCCTTTACACAAAGAACAGAATCCAGTGTCCTCATAATCAAGCTCCTCTGGTTTTATAAGCCTTTAACCCTTTAGAGTGCGCGACTCTCTGCCTTCAGGGTTCGGTTCTGTTCGTTTATCTGAGGAAGGTCCACAGTCTTCAGCAGTTAATTAATTCTCTGTGTGTGTGTTTCAGCACTGAATGCCCGTTAAGCAGTTTTTTCTTTATTATCTGGACCACCTCGTTACGGGGGGTGGGGGGGGGGGGGGGGGGGGGGGGGGTTGGGGGCATGACCTTCGACCAGCTGCTGGATGAATATAATAAGAGCCACGGATCCAATAACCCCAATTACACACATCCATCAGAGAGACATCCACCACCCAACACCAAACATTCAACTGCTGTATACAAATCCCAAAGTCAACTAACCAACCCAACTAACCAGCTCAACTAACCAACCCAACTAATCAACTCAACTAACCAACCCAATGAACCAATTCAACGAACCAACCCAACTAACCAACTCAACGAACCAACCCAACTAACCAACTCAACTAACCAACCCAATGAACCAATTCAACGAACCAACCCAACTAACCAACTCAACTAACCAACCCAGTGAACCAATTTAACGAACCAACCCAACTAACCAACCCAACCCAACTAACCAACTCAACTAACCAACCCAACTAACCAACCCAATGAACCAATTCAACGAACCAACCCAACAAACCAACTCAACAAACCAACCCAACTAACCAAACCAATGAACCAACTCAACTAACCAACCCAACTAACCAACCCAACAAACTCAACTAACCAACCCAACTAACCAACTCAACTAACCAACCCAACTAACCAACTCAACTTACCAACCCATCTAACCAACTCAACTTACCAACCCATCTAACCAACTAAACTAACCAACTCAACTAATCTCAGCTCATAAATAAACAGTTACAATTAACCAACTAAACAACACATATATATGTTAATGCAGCGTATGGACTGCAGTATCGGGGCAGACGTCTGAATCTGGAGGTGAATTCAGTGAAATGAAGCCCAACCCTGAATGTGTTTCAGTCTGAGAGACTGAGGACCATTGTGGGGTGACTGACGCCTCTGAGATGAATTAGAACTGAGATTGTAAGTCAGGTGCTCTGATCGGTGAAGTCTGAAGTGACAAGTGTTCTTCTGGATGAATGAACAGAACGTTCCACAGACTCCAGAACCATGAAGAAAGCCTTTGCAGAAGAGTGGGAGCTGTAACAGGTACGGGGTGGGGGTGGGGTGTGTGGGGGGTGTTAATATGTACCCTCTGGGTGTAATATGAAGGTGTCCCAATACTTTTGTTTCAATGCTGTAATGTATGAGTACTGAGTGAGCGAGGTGTGTATGGTGCATACTATTTTATACCGCAGTATGAATACTACACTATACATACTATACATACTACTCTATACTGCAGTATGAATACTACACTATACATACTATACATACTACTCTATACTGCAGTATGAATACTACACTATACATATACTCTATACTGAATACTACACTATACATACTACTCTATACTGCAGTATGAATACTACACTATACATACTATACATACTACTCTATACTGCAGTATGAATACTACACTATACATACTATACATACTACTCTATACTGCAGTATGAATACTACACTATACATACTATACATACTACTCTATACTGCAGTATGAATACTACACTATACATACTATACATACTACTCTATACTGCAGTATGAATACTACACTATACATACTATACATACTACTCTATACTGCAGTATGAATACTACAGCACGTGAACCGCACCACACTGCATACTAAACTATTTCAATGGTTTCTTTTTCGGGAGCCGTCTCACTCTGTGGCTCCGTCCCATAATGCCGTGGGCTTTAGGTTGTCAGTGTAGCTTCATTTGATCTGAACTCGTTTTCCGGGGGGGGGGGGGGGGGTCCTCAGGACACTCAATGGCAGACAGAAATAGTTCAGAAGTGTGAGCACGTGGTTCCGACGGACGGACGGACTGACGTAACCGCGAGGAAGGCTCGGTCCGATCGACTCAGCGCGGCGGCCGGCGTTCGACATATCGATCAGACGGAAGTCAGATCTCTCACACACACACACACACACACACACACACACACTCACACACACACACACACACACACACACACTCACACACACACTCACACACTCAATGAATGAGCCCGGACGCAGAAGGAGGATTAATGTTTCAGACAGGAGGACTTACCCAGAAGATGAGGTTGAAGAGGAACATGGTGTATTTGAGGCAGCAGAGGCAGCCGCTGGCCATGTTGCACTTCTTGAATTCTAAAAGGAACACAAAGGATAGATCCAGATAAAACACCACGTATTTGCTGCCCTTCGAGGCGCCGGACTTGTTCCCGTCCTTGTCCTCGGCGGCGGCGGCGGGGGGCGTTCTGCTTGCGCCCCGTGGATCCGTAAAAAGCGCCGGCGGTGAAGCCGCGTCCGCCGATCGGACGGCCCGTGTCCGAGGTGCGGGCGAAGTCCGAGTCCCGGCTGTCCACGGAGGGGCTGCGGTGGATGGCCGACTCCTCGCTACTGGACTTCTCCATACTCTGCAGCTACGCTCAGTTCATACTCTACCATCGCTCTCCGAATCGTCATGCACGAGCCCGACCGTCCGACGTGTCCGGATCCGTCCGTCACGCCGAGTCGCGGCGGAGCTGGCTCATGCCCATCGCTCCGGTGCAAGGCGCGGGGCACCGATGCCCACCTGTGCCCGGCGAGCAGGCTGGGAGATTTGTCAGCTGTTACTTTCTGGCTGTTTGCTGACCTCAGCGCGGCTCCACGGGAAGCTGCTCGAGTTCCCACAGCCTCCGACCTCCACGCCCCCTCGGCGTCCTCCTCCTGCGCGCCGCCGTTCCGATTCAGATGGCCGCGGTAACGTGAGCCGTGCACCGGTGCACCGCCGCTCCCCCGCTCCCCCGTCCGCTGAGCCCTGCTCCCGATCTCAGTGCTGTTACAGCAGCTGCGCTCACTGGGCAATCCCGACTGTCCTCATTCAGCACACAGCCAACTACCTCCTCCTCCTCCTCCTCCTCCTCCTCCTCCTCCACACTCCCTCACTCTCTCGCTCATTTCCCAGCCCCTCCCTCTAATCAGCCATGCAGCCAATCAGATCTGGTGCGTTGCCCGGACCCCGTTCCACCGCCGACACCGCACCCTCATTAACAGCATCGTTAAAAGCATGTTCTGTGTTGTTACATCCTGGTTACTGACTCTGAAGCTCACGCATTCAAATCTGTAAACGTCGGTAACCTGTACGACGGGCGGGGGGCGGGGGGTGGGGGGGTGGGGGGGGGCACGTATTACACACATTTCATCTGTTTTCTGACATTCTGATGGAATAAGGAACCGAATCAGAGCATTTACATTCAGACCGCATACATCCTGCTGCCCCGTGGAACCCGCCGTGGAACCCAGGGAACCCGCTGTGGAACCCGCCATGGAAACCGCAGAACCCGTTTCTGCACCTGCACCGGTGCTAATTCTAATTCTTTGGCTGAGTTGACTCCGTGAGCAAACTGTTGGTGCCACGATTACTGTAACAATGAGAACGACTGCAGAGCGTAACCCCCGCTTCAATAACGCTTCACACCAATATCTCTCTCTCTCTCTCTCTCTCTCACTCTCACTCTCTCTCTCTCTGGCTCTCTCTCTCTGTCTCTCTCTCTCTCTCTCTCTCTCTCTCTCTCGCACTCTCACTCTCTCTCTCTCTGTCTCTCTCTCTGTCTCTCTCTCTCTCTCTCTCTCTCGCACTCTCCCTCACTCTCTCTCTCCCTCTCTCTCTCCCTCTCGCTCTCTTTCTGTCTCTCTCTCTCTCTCTCTCACTCTCTCTGTCTCTCTCTCTGTCTCTCTCTCTTGCTCTCTCTCTCTCGCTCTCTCTCTCCCTCTCTCTCTCTCTCTCTCTCTCTCTCTCGCTCGCTCGCGCTCTCTCTCTCGTCCTTGTAAGGAGTGCCGGTGAGTTGGCAGCGTATCAGGCTTTGGAATTATAGCACCATTTCAAACATGAGGACGGGAGCGGAACCTCAGAGACACTTCATGTCCCGCGATACAGAACCAGAGACATGTTCCAGATTAGCTGCCACTCATTCCCGGTGAGATGATGACAGATTAGCGTGTTGTTGCGCCGCTGTAATCTGAACGTGAACACCGCGTGAGCCTCATATCCCTCTAACGAACCCCACACTTTGAAGGAGGGAGCCAATTACTCCTTAATTTAACTTCCTGTCGGCGCTGAGGTGCATGAATCAGGTGCGATGGTACCATCCCAATTACTCACCGCACTACGGCCGCAAAACACGGACCTTTAATTAGTATTTAATTAATACTGCAGTCCGGCGGCAGCTCTGTACGTACTGCAGGGTGCGCTATATAATTATTAAGATATTATATTCAATTAATTAGAATATATTTATCAGTTAAAACCTTTAAAGCCAACTTATAACACAAGTGAATAAAATCCAGCGGCAGGTCACATACTTTGGACGGCATGCTAACAACAGAGTGCCAACAGTTTGGGGAAGGCCTGTTTAATCTCCAGCATTAGAGTAAGGTCCAGAAGACCTGGAGGAATGAGTTTGTGGTGGAAGAACCTGACTGACCCACAGAGTCCTGACCTCGACTCCTTCAAACAGCTGAGGGACGAACTGGAACTGCGACTCCACCACAGGTTCTCCTCCACCACTGACTCCACCACAGGTTCTCCTCCACCACTGACTCCACCACAGGTTCTCCTCCAAAACGTCGTAGAAAACCTTGTCGTGAGAGTGGAGGCTGAGTAACCGGAGCGCGTACAGCTACAGGCACACCGTCCGAAATCCAACACCGCTCCGGGCGATGGAAACCCACACAGCCTCGGGGAGAACATGCAAACACTACGGGCTGCGACCTGCCACATGCGTCACGGATTCAAAGCCAGTAGGTGAGAATGGATAATGTGTCCCAGCATGCAAATCTCCGAGGACGTGCCGAATCGCATGTGACCGCGGCACACGGTGCCATCCCATAATACTGCAACATGCAGACAGTGCGTACGTGTACGTGATGAAGAGTGTGAGTTTTCTCCCGTCAGCTGACCGAGGAGGGTCAGCTGACCGAGGAGGGTCAGCTGACCGAGGAGGGTCAGCTGACCGAGGAGGGTCAGCTGACCGAGGAGGGTCACCGACGCTGATGGACCGATGATGGAGTCGGAGGCGGCTGAAGGTTCATCAGATGAATTAAAGGTTTAATCTGAGCTTCAGAGAGTGAGGGTTTGAGAGAGTGAGGGTTTGAGAGAGCGAGGGTTTGAGAGAGCGAGGGTTTGAGAGAGCGAGGGTTTGAGAGAGCGAGGGTTTGAGAGAGCAAGGGTTTGAGAGAGCGCGGGTTTGAGAGAGCGCGGGTTTGAGAGAGTGAGGGTTTGAGAGAGCGAGGGTTTGAGAGAGCGAGGGTTTGAGAGAGCGAGGGTTTGAGAGAGCGCGGGTTTGAGAGAGCGCGGGTTTGAGAGAGCGCGGGTTTGAGAGAGTGAGGGTTTGAGAGAGCGCGGGTTTGAGAGAGCGCGGGTTTGAGAGAGCGCGGGTTTGAGAGAGTGAGGGTTTGAGAGAGTGAGGGTTTGAGAGAGCGCGGGTTTGAGAGAGCGAGGGTTTGAGAGAGTGAGGGTTTGAGAGAGCGAGGGTTTGAGAGAGCGAGGGTTTGAGAGAGCGAGGGTTTGAGAGAGCGCGGGTTTGAGAGAGCGCGGGTTTGAGAGAGCGCGGGTTTGAGAGAGTGAGGGTTTGAGAGAGCGCGGGTTTGAGAGAGCGCGGGTTTGAGAGAGCGCGGGTTTGAGAGAGTGAGGGTTTGAGAGAGTGAGGGTTTGAGAGAGCGCTAGGGGGTTTGAGAGAGTGAGGGTTTGAGAGAGCGCGGGTTTGAGAGAGTTTGAGAGAGCGCGGGGTTTGAGAGAGTGAGGGTTTGAGGGTTTGAGAGAGTGAGGGTTTGAGAGAGTGAGGGTTTGAGAGAGCGCGGGTTTGAGAGAGTGAGGGTTTGAGAGAGCGCGGGTTTGAGAGAGTGAGGGTTTGAGAGAGTGAGGGTTTGAGAGAGTGAGGCTTTGAGAGAGTGAGGGTTTCAGAGAGCGCGGGTTTGAGAGAGTGAGGGTTTGAGAGAGCGCGGGTTTGAGAGAGTGAGGGTTTGAGAGAGTGAGGGTTTGAGAGAGCGAGGGTTTGAGAGAGCGAGGGTTTGAGAGAGCGAGGGTTTGAGAGAGCAAGGGTTTGAGAGAGCGCGGGTTTGAGAGAGCGCGGGTTTGAGAGAGTGAGGGTTTGAGAGAGCGAGGGTTTGAGAGAGCGAGGGTTTGAGAGAGCGAGGTTTTGAGAGAGCGCGGGTTTGAGAGAGCGCGGGTTTGAGAGAGCGCGGGTTTGAGAGAGTGAGGGTTTGAGAGAGAGAGAGCGCGGGTTTGAGAGAGCGCGGGTTTGAGAGAGTGAGGGTTTGAGAGAGTGAGGTTTGAGGAGCGCGGGTTTGAGAGAGTGAGGGTTTGAGAGAGTGAGGGTTGAGAGAGCGAGGGTTTGAGAGAGTGAGGGTTTTTGAGAGAGCGCGGTTTGAGAGAGCGCGGGTTTGAGAGAGAGCGGGGTTTGAGAGAGTGAGGGTTTGAGAGAGCGCGGGTTTGAGAGAGCGCGGGTTTGAGAGAGCGCGGGTTTGAGAGAGTGAGGGTTTGAGAGAGTGGGTTTGAGAGAGCGCGGGTTTGAGAGAGTGAGGGTTTGAGAGAGCGCGGGTTTGAGAGAGTGAGGGTTTGAGAGAGCGCGGGTTTGAGAGAGTGAGGGTTTGAGAGAGTGAGGGTTTGAGAGAGTGAGGGTTTGAGAGAGTGAGGGTTTGAGAGAGCGCGGGTTTGAGAGAGTGAGGGTTTGAGAGAGCGCGGGTTTGAGAGAGTGAGGGTTTGAGAGAGTGAGGGTTTGAGAGAGTGAGGCTTTGAGAGAGTGAGGGTTTCAGAGAGCGCGGGTTTGAGAGAGTGAGAGAGAGCGGGTTTTTTTGAGAGAGTGAGGGTTTGAGAGAGTGAGGGTTTGAGAGAGTGAGGCTTTGAGAGAGTGAGGGTTTCAGAGAGCGCGGGTTTGAGAGAGTGAGGGTTTGAGAGAGTGAGGGTTTGAGAGAGCGCGGGTTTGAGAGAGCGCGGGTTTGAGAGAGTGAGGGTTTGAGAGAGTGAGGGTTTGAGAGAGTGAGGCTTTGAGAGAGTGAGGGTTTGAGAGAGCGCGGGTTTGAGAGAGCGCGGGTTTGAGAGAGTGAGGGTTTGAGGTACGAGGTTGTGAGGGAGTTAATGCTGCTCGTTTGTATAAAGCCGGAGCTTACAGACAGATGGAGGCGAGCTCGACGGCGCACTCTTAAGTTAAACCTCGGTAATTCCCTGTTTGCCTGCGGCTTCATTATAATCCATCTCTGCTGAGTTTCACCGAAGACAACAACCCTGAAGAACTGCGCTCACCGAGACGCAATGAAACCCAACAGATACCGAAGCAGCCGGATGATTAGCAGGTTCTCCAGCTCTTCATCTTCAGTTAAAGATGAGCCACTTGTCATAATCTCACCCAGGGTCCACACCAAAAATCCCGCCCCCTGCGTTTCCACTCCAAATGGCTTTGCAGCTAAATGGCTGCTGGTTCCATTACAGCTGCACAATTGGTTTTACATGAAGGAAAATAATTTGGTCTCCACAATTCCACAGAAAGACTCAGTCGTGACCGTTTCGAACCGTTCACCGCGCGAGCCATTGTCCCTGCAGGCATCTCAGACACTTCATTTATCCAGCCTTAACAGATTCCTAATGTGTGCGCTATTAAGAGCTGCGGCAGAGGACTGGACTCAGAACACTCGGAGAACAAGAAATAGAGCCGGCGTTCCCCCGACGCTCAGATTCAATACCACCTGCATCGACGGCGCACTTCACAAAACAGATATTCATTAGGCCACTTCAGGGAGCTAATGTTACTGCACCGGGGCGAGGGGGCGAGGACGACATCTCACACTCACAACAACCACCGCCTGATTACAGACACACAAACACCCCGAGAATCTACCCAGCTTATAACACCATCAAAACACCAAAAATAACCATCACCAGACATCAGAGAATCACCAAAAACAACAAACACCAGCCACCTGAAGCCTGAGGACGGACACACCACCTTATAACACCATCAAACCCCTGAAATTATCATCACCAGACATCAGAGGACCACCACAGACCACAAACACCAGCCACCTGAAGTCTGAAGCCTGAGGACGGACACACCAGCTTAAAATACCATAAAACCCCCAAAATAACCATCACCAGACATCAGAGGACCACCACAGACCACAAACACCAGCCACCTGAAGCCTGAGGACGGACACACCAGCTTATAACACCATTAAACCCCAAAAATTACCATCACCAGACATCAGAGGACCACTACAGACCACAAACACCAGCCACCTGAAGCCTGAGGACGGACACACCAGCTTATAACACCATCAAACCCCAAAAATTACCATCACCAGACATCAGAGGACCACTACAGACTAAAAACATCAGTCACCTGAAGCCTGAGGACGGACACACCACCTTATAACACCATCAAACCCCCGAAATAATCATCACCAGACATCAGAGGACCACCACAGACCACAAACACCAACCACCTGAAGTCTGAGGACGGACACACCAGCTTAAAATACCATAAAACCCCAAAAATTACCATCACCAGACATCAGAGGACCACCACAGACTACAAACACCAGCCACCTGAAGCCCTCTGCAGGACCGTGATGAGGTCCACGAGACGTCTTTAAAAAGTAAAAGCGGAGGCTGCTGATGTGCGGAGAGCTCAGCGCTGATCATATTTAAATATAAATCCCTGATATTAAACACAGTGGGGGGGGGGGGGGGGGGGGGCTGTGTGGAGCTGAACGATAAGCTGCAGTTCAGGCTGTCTGAGTGTTTTGTTCTCTAAAGAGAGAAACGATAAGGCCGAGCCGTGGAATCTGATCAGCGGACGCTCCGAGAAGCTTCACGCCGGACGTGACTCTGGCTGTTCCGTCTGCGGGGTTTATAAGATCACCCCGAGTCCGGCGGCACACAGAGAAAATGGACTTCCACCAAAATCTAGATGGAAATCTTATTTGGGAGGAAAAGTTTCTGTAATGGAAAAACGCCTTTTTCTCTTGAACGAGACGAGCAGCAGAGAAAAGACACGAGAGGACGCGGGTCCGAGAGGCCACGGATCCAAGAGCCTGCGGGTCCAAGAGCCTGCGGGTCCGAGAGGCCACGGGTCCAAGAGCCTGCGGGTCCGAGAGGCCGCGGGTCCGAGAGGCTGCATGAAGATCCATTATAGGATTACAGATGTCACTTCATTCATTCATTCATTATCCTCCACTTTGTCCTCTATTAGGGTCGGGGGGGGGGGGTTCCCAATGCCCATCCAGGGGAGAACATCTCGGGCGCTGGGCAGATACACCCAGGACAGGACGCCGATCTATCACTGAACACACACTCACTCACACAAACACACTCTATATGGGGCAATTTAGTGGGAGGAAACCGGAGAACCCGGAGGAAACCCACGCGGACACGGGGAGAACATGGAAACTCCACCCAGATGGGGATTCAAAACGGGAATCCCTAGCGCTGAGAGGAGAACATGCCAAACCACTAAGCCACCGTGCCGCCTAGATGTCACTTCAATAAAACTCAATAATGTAAATCTTCAGAGCAGTTGAGGGTTTGGATGCTCTCACATCAGATACACGACGTGGACCAAAAGTATACGGACACCGACGCATTCCACTGAGCTGGACCCTCAGAGGAGGGCCTTCCCCAAACTATATCCCCGAGGGACACACGCAGGGTTGGTTAATGATGAAGGTCTGCATCTGAACACAGTCCTGAGGGTCCAACTCCTCCATCGGACCACACGCGTTTCAGAGCCGGCCATCTGCCCCGGGGTTCCTCTGAATAAACAACAGCCCTCCATCGGGCAGCAGCTCGTCTGCACCGCACTTAAAATTAGACTCAACACCATCGGCCTTCTTCTGTCGTCTACAAACATGACGTCAACGACTCTAGATGTCAACATCAACCCCTTTATAGAAATAATGCTATAATATTTTTAATAACAATATTTATTTAATTCAAAAATTTTAAATTTTTTTTTTTCTTTGATCTTGTATTGTGGGGAGGCTTTTATGTAACATTTTATATATAATGATTACATATAAACTGGGTGGCACGGTGCTTAGTGGTTGGCATGTTCTCCTCTCAGTGCTGGGGATTCCCGGTTCGAATCCCAATTTGGATGGAGTTTCCATGTCCTCCCTGTGTCTGTGTGGGTTTCCTCCGGGTTCTCCGGTTTCCTCCCACAGTCCAAAAACATGGATCAAGGTCAATTGAGTTCTCCAAATTGCCCCATATAGAATGTGTGTGAGTGAGTGTGTGTTCAGTGATAGATTGCCCCCCTGTACTGGGTGTATCTGCCCAGCGCCTGAAACGTTCTCCCCTGGATGGGCATGGGGAACACCCCCCCCCCCCCTAATAGAGGATAAAGATAATGGTTGGATATAAACTGAGGTTGTTGGTGAATTGAGTTCTATTGTTATAATCGCAGTTTGAGAATTTTAATAATAAGAATTTTAATAATAAGATGAATAATAATTAAATTTTTAATAATAAGATGAATAATAATTAAATATTTAATAATAATAAGATGATGTGTATTTAAAGATGGAGCTGCAGGTACAGACCTGCTGTAGTGAGCGTGTGAGTGAGGAGCTCGGATGAGTTGCTGGATTCTCCCTCATTGACATGTTCCTCTGAAGCCGCTTGCTTTTCGCTCCTCATGAATATTAAACAGGAGTTAGAAACTGCGACTGAATCCATGAGAACGCTGCAGATGAGAACGTCTGATGTTAAGCCCCTCCCCTCGGTGATGCCGTGACACCAGCAGGCTCACGTCTCTATTCTTTATTCTAATGCCTCGCTGTTTATATTCTTCGCGGTCACGCAGCCCAAATCCAATCAGGCGGTCGGAGCGCCGGCTCTGAAGAGGCACATGTTCCGCTTAGTAATGAAGCTCCGGGACATGAAAGCCTCCCGAGCGCCGGGCGCGGGCCCCGGGGGCCCCGGGGCCACTCCATCTCATCTCACTGCGCTCTCAAACTTTCAGCTCCATCTTCAGCCGCATCACGATCTGCGGGTTCCCGATCGCCCGGTGCTCCACGCGTCACTTTGGAACCCGGATGATTTCCAGTGTTTGTCATTTTAAATCATCAATGCAAACGGAGTTCCGAAGCTCCCACAGGTCTGCAACACCACAAATATGAGGACATCCCTGATAATGAGAACGTCAGATCAAACGCAGATCAAAGCTCCATTCAACTTTAAAAAGGTTCCCTTCAAAAAAAGCATCAAGGGACAAAGGTCCTAAAAACAAAGGCACACACACACACACACACCCCACACACACACACCCCCCCCCCCACACACACACACACACTCCCCCCCACCCCCCCCCCCCCACACACACACATGTAGATGTAATATTTGGGTGATTGTGAAGGTTCTCAGTGAGGAGTCGTGAGCAGAGTCATTTCAGGAGCTTTCAGAATCGAGATGATAAACTAAAGAAGATAAACGAGGGGTTCCTGATCTCCGCCTCAGCACCACGGAACACGGCGAGGAACCCGAGGAGGACGGCGGTGGAACCCGAGGAGAACGGCGGTGGAACCTGTCAGACACCAAATGTGAAGGAAAAACATTATGACGGAGTCTCTGCTGCGTTTAGTTCTGAGGTTCCATTTGAAAGGACGCTCAGCCGACGGTGATGTCTCTCTGGTTGGTCCTCAGACCTTCAGCGGGTTTAGAACGTCACTGCGTTCACGTTCAGACCTCCACACCTCCACCCGTCAGGAGGCCCCGCCTCTCGCTGCGGCGTCCGTAACAGAACCCGACGTTCCATTTCAATCATTCCAGGAAACTCTGGTTTAACGGCGAGCGCCGAGGACGAAGATGGATGAGCTTTAGAACCCGTCTGTAGAACCCCTGGATCAGATAACCAGAAATATGGACTTTCTGTAACGCCGGACCTGATGTAACGAGATCAGCGCTGCTCTCAGACGCACGGCGCGGAACCGAGAACGCACGGCTATTTATGTCCTCGTCCTGAAATAATCTCAGAGAAAAGAAGGACTCAGAACCGAACTCGGGTTCGCAGAACATCATCCATCCATTATCTTCAGCTTTATATTATATTAGGGTCGTAGGGGGGGGGTTCCCCATGCCCATCCAGGGGAGAACGTTTTGGGCGCTGGGCAGATACACCCAGGACAGGGCGCCAATCTATCGCTGGGCACACACACACTCACTCACTCACATACACACACACACTCAATTTGGAGAACTCCATTGACCTTGATCCATGTTTTTGGATTGTGGGTGGAAACCGGAGAACCCGGAGGAAACCCATGCGGACACGTGCTGAGAGGAGAACATGCTAAACCACTAAGCCACCGTGCCGCCCGCAGAACATCAATACATCAATAAATCTGAGGCTGACCAATCAGAGTCACTCATGTTAAATCGTTCTAAACGAGGGCGGCTTTAATTAAATGAGCTGATCAGCAGAGATTGGAACCCGCGGTTCTGTTCCGTGAATATTCTGGAACCTGGACGGAACCGGTTTCTAATAAACCAATCCGTCGTTACGAAACCGAACCGGAGAGAAACCAGTCAACTGAGACTCCGCCCACCATGAGAGGAGCAGGTTTCTGTAAAGTGCCGGGGGGGGGGGGGGGGGCAGACAGAGAACCTGATGAATACTGGAGTATGGGAGGAGGGGGGGGGGGGGAGGAGGAGGCGGTGCGAGGCCGAGCTGCTGACACAGCGAGCACCCGTATGGAGCACGATTACATCCATACATCAACACCCCCCCCACCCCCCCCCACGCAGACGCTGCTGAGATGATCCACATTAAACCCATTCACAACCGACAGAACCCTCAGAACAGGTTCCACTACGGAACCGAACACACGGCTCCGCCCCCATCCGACCGACGGAACCCTCAGAACAGGTTCCACTATGGAACCCGAACACACGGCTCCGCCCCCATCGGACCGACGGAACCCTCAGAACAGGTTCCACTATGGAACCGAACACACGGCTCCGCCCCCATCCGACCGACGGAACCCTCAGAACAGGTTCCACTACGGAACCCGAACACACGGCTCCGCCCCCATCGGACCGACGGAACCCTCAGAACAGGTTCCACTACGGAACCGAACACACGGCTCCGCCCCCATCCGACCGACGGAACCCTCAGAACAGGTTCCACTACGGAACCCGAACACACGGCTCCGCCCCCATCGGACCGACGGAACCCTCAGAACAGGTTCCACTACGGAACCGAACACACGGCTCCGCCCCCATCCGACCGACGGAACCCTCAGAACAGGTTCCACTACGGAACCCGAACACACGGCTCCGCCCCCATCCGACCGACGGAACCCTCAGAACAGGTTCCACTACGGAACCCGAACACACGGCTCCGCCCCCATCCGACCGACGGAACCCTCAGAACAGGTTCCACTACGGAACCGAACACACGGCTCTGCCCCCATCGGACCGACGGAACCCTCAGAACAGGTTCCACTACGGAACCCAAACACACGGCTCCGCCCCCATCGGACCGACGGAACCCTCAGAACAGGTTCCACTACGGAACCCGAACACACGGCTCCGCCCCCATCGGATCATCACCTCACTCATACACAAAGATCTGAACGAGTTCACACCATGACATCACACACCGTCTCCATGGTAACAGCTTCCCTCTCAGAGTCCATCAGTCAGAAATAAAGCGAGATGGAGGAGTGACCCGCCCACCGGCCGGCCCCCGGCCCCCGGCCCCCGGCCCCCGGCCCCTCCCGATCTCCTCGGGACCCGGCACGCTGTGATGCAGCCTGGCATTGCACCATCGTTTCCCGAGGTTCCACCCCGTTCTGCCCACAGGAGCACAGATGGTACCGACAGCAAAGAGGCAGTGAGTTCCGCTAAAGCCGTCCGCAGAACCGGGGCGTTCCAAACGGAGGGGGGAGAACATCCTGCCGGAACATTTCTGAAACCCCGCGGCAGGAACGTTCATCAGCATTTATTTCATTTAGTGACGAAGAAATCTTACAGCCGGGTTCTCCGGCTGAATTCCTTTTAGAACCTGCTCGCTGCGTCAGCGCATAAATAATGACCTGACATTCTGATGACCTGGAATTACGAGGAATAATTAACAGTTTAATTAAAGTGGACGTCACACGGCCTCGTTACACGGCCTCGTTACACGGCCTCGTCACACGGCCTCGTCACACGCTCATCGGTGCTCCACTAACCGGGATAGGACAAACGTTCCGCAAGAACTTCACTGATTAACGTAGATGAAAGCATGGAGGTCGTCAGATACAGATCAGATGACTACACCGTAGACCTGACGGAGTAGAACCATAAGGAACGTTCTGCTCCGGAGAACGTTCTGTTCCGTGGTGAGGGAGAACCTTCAGATGATCTCGTTCCTGCTGTCTGAATTTTTACAAACGTGGTTCCGTGGTGCTGGTTTCACAGATTGATGACATCATCAGAACCTCACAGAGTGCAGCGGCCAAGGAGAACATGCAAAACTCACGTCGACGCATCATCCATTCTGAATCAGCTCGGGGCCCGAGGCTCCACCCCCTCAATGACGGACACCCAGCAAACGCTTCTCCAACCTCCGGACAACCGAGAAAAACAAATCAAACAACCAGCGCCAACACCTGTCCAATGAAACGCCACTTTATAAGAGGCTCCACCCACACGCTCCACCCACACACGCTCCACCCACACACGCTCCACCCACACGCTCCACCCACACACTCTACACCCACACGCTCCACCCACACGCTCTCCACCCACACTCTCCACCCACACTCTCCACCCACACACTCTACACCCACACACTCTCCACCCACGCTCTCCACCCACACACTCACACCCACACGCTCTCCACCCACACTCTCCACCCACACACTCACACCCACACGCTCTCCACCCACACGCTCTCCACCCACGCTCTCCACCCACACACTCACACCCACACGCTCTCCACCCACACTCTCCACCCACACACTCACACCCACACACTCTCCACCCACACGCTCTCCACCCACACTCTCCACCCACACTCTCCACCCACACTCTCCACCCACACGCTACACCCACACGCTCCACCCACACACACTCCACCCACACGCGCTCCACCCACACACTCTCCACCCACACGCTCTCCACCCACACTCTCCACCCACACGCTCTCCACCCACACGCTCT
>JAFMOC010000278.1:460000-597500 GCA_019802505.1 Corydoras sp. C115
GCCGCCGCCCGGAGGAGACGAGAGGAACACGCGGGAACAGCGCCGAGAACCCGAGAGCAAACAACCAGAACCCTTCATTACAGCTGCAGTCAGGAGAACGCGGAACGTCTATCCGACACTCAGAGCACTCACACGTCTGATCCCCGCAAAGTGGAGAACGATAGACCCTGCTTTGTTTAGCGCTCACGCTGACGTGTTAATTTCTCCTCACGGCAGGCGATATGAAGTCATCATAGGAATGAGCTCGCGATCTGATTGGACGACGGCGTGAGGCGTTTTAAAGCATCTGTGTTTCTATCGTGAAAAATCACGCTCTATAAAAAACCTACAGGAACCTTTGGTTCTTCACTAAAGACCCAGAATGCATCTGACCTGCACGTTCTCCCTCATGCTGTTAAGAACCGCTAAATACAAACACAAGCTGGAGAAGATGGACCGGTCAGGCTGTGGAGATCAGGTGGAGATGAGAGCGGGGGTGAGGGTGAGGGTGGAGATGAAGGTGGGGGTGGAGATGAGCGTGGTGGTGAGGGTGGAGATAAAGGTAGAGATGAAGGTGGGGGTAAGGATGGGGGTGGAGATGAGCGTGGTGGTGGGGGTGAAGATAAAGGTGGAGATGAGGGTGGGGATGAGATGAAGATGAAGTTGGAGATGAGGGTTGGGGTGAGGGTGGGGATGAGGATGGAGATGAGGGTATAAATGAGGTTGAGATAAGGTTGAAAATGAGGATGGAGACGAGAATGGAGATGAAGGTGGAGATGAGCGTGGTGGTGAGGGTGGAGATGAAGGTGGGGATGAGGGTGGGGTGAGGGTGGAGATGAAATGGAGGTTGATGAAGGGTGAGGATGGAGACGTGGTGGTGAGGGTGGAGATGAAGGTGGGGATGAGGGTGGTGGTGAGGGTGGAGATGAAGGTGGGGATGAGGGTGGGGTGAGGGTGGAGATGAAGGTATAAATGAGGTTGAGATAAGGTTGAAAATGAGGATGGAGACGAGGATGGAGATGAGGGTGGTGATGAAGGTGGAGATGAAGGTGGGGTTGAGGGTGGAGATGAAGGTGAGGTTGGGGGTGGAGATGAAGGTGGGGTTGAGGGTGGGGTGAGGTTGTGGGTGCAGGTCATTATAGAAGGAGGTGTAGGGCGTGTGAATGAGGGTGAGGTCCGGGGGGTGAATTCAGGTCAGAACTCATTAACATGCACACGCTGTTCTCTCCTCTGCAGACAGGTCTCTCGCTCGCTTCCGTCTCCCTCACCTCCTCGTCCTCATCTGCCGTCTCGACCTCGCTGACCTCACGCTTCACCTCCTTTATGATGTTCAGGTGTGGGGGGGGGGTGTGGGGGGTGTGGGGGGGGGGGCTGAACGCTCACTGTTAATCTTTATTAACGTCTGTATAGAAAGTGCACAGACTGATCGACCTCCTTAATGTAATCGGAGCTGAATGATGAGACAGGAGGAGGAGCAAGAGGAGGAGCAAGAGGAGGAGCAGGAGGAGGAGGAGGAGGAGCAAGAGGAGGGCAGGAGGAGGAGGAGGAGGAGGAGGAGCAGGAGGAGGAGGAGCAGGAGGAGGAGGAGGAGGAGGAGGAGGAGGAGGAGGAGGAGGAGGAGGAGCAGGAGGAGGAGGAGGAGGAGGAGGAGCAGGAGGAGGAGGAGGAGGAGGAGGAGGAGCAGGAGGAGGAGGAGCAGGAGGAGGAGGAGGAGGAGCAGGAGGAGGAGGAGGAGGAGGAGGAGGAGGCAGGAGGAGGAGGAGCAGGAGGAGGAGGAGGAGGAGCAGTGAGTCTGAAGGCTGATCAGATCAGAAGCAGAGTGATATGAAGGTAAGCGCTCGCGGCTCCATCGCTCGGCCGGATAAATCGCCGCAGATACGTTCCACTAAATAAACGCGGCGCAGCATTGTGACGGGATAGGCTAAATCAATATGTCTGTACTGACAGGATCTGAGGGCAAAAAAAATGGAAATAATCAATAATCACACCGAACAAACGAGCCTCCCGCCCCTCGATGTTCCTCACACACCGACGTTATCATCGTTCTCCACCAGACACCCGGAACCCAACCGACGATTAGAACACAGGAGATCAGTGCCTGAGAACCTCGGAACACCACGGAACATGATAGAACATGATAGAACACGATGGAGCATGATGAAACCGGGGCGCTCACTCGTGAAACATCGCTGTGTACGTATCAGAAAATAAATCATAAAATAAATAAGATCATGTTTATTCACCGTTAAATCTGATTGGCCTGTTTTTTTCAGCCGTGACATCATCAACAATAACACACCCCTCTGAGCGCTTCACATTCGTATCAGTGCGTGATATACAATACATTATTTCCTGATGTTTTTTATGTGTTCTGTAATTTGGCCGCTAGATGGCAGCGTTTGATGTTTAGAGAAACTGGAATCCCGTTACTCAGTGATCAGCGTTCATTTTATAAACTTTGTTTTTTATTCGAGTGTGTTTGTGTTTTCGAGGTTGTGCATTATTCTGAATAAATCACTAATAAAACATTAATTATTCAGAATAAAGCCACGCCCCCTCGTTCCGCATCGCTGTATTAAACTAAAGGAACTGAAATGATGATCAAACTTCAGAATAAAGACGACGTAAATAAAGATGCAGATTCAGAGCCTGCACTACCAGTTACATGGATGTTCTCCACCTCAGTGGAGAACCTGTTAATGTGTCCAGGACAGCTGGACGTGACGGATCACAGTTCCTCTGACGGAACGTCCACATCTGCACCTCTTCTCCAGAGCGGCGCTTAGAACTCGTTACTCACATAATGAACCATTATGGTTCCTGTTTCAGGTTCTGGTACTAACAGCTTGTCAGGACTGGGACTCCAGGTTCTAACCTTCAGATCGGGGGTGCAGCACATCAAGCACAGAGACGGGGCCCCCGGGGGCCGAGCTGCTCTCAGTTCTTTTTAATACATAAATACTCGTATGGAACCAGAGTTGGTTCTGACGGATCTACGGTTTTAATTTAACACCACGTAGAACCACACCATGTAGAACCACACCATGTAGAACCACACCACGTAGAACCACACCATGTAGAACCATGTAAAAGCAGAACCAGCATGTTGAGAACCCAGCCACCCTGACACTCTGATCAGATCCCTGAGGGTGAGATGTTTTAATAAGCTCTCTCTCTCTCTCTTGCGCTCTCTCTCTCTCGCTCACTCTCTCTCTCTCATTAATATTCATATCAGTCGTACAGGGTGGAGGTTCTCTCACGTCAAACTCGGTGCTCCGTCACTTACCGGGTTAATGAGACGTGAACGTTGCAGAACAGTTTTCAGGAGACAGCGCCTCCTCCTGGGACCAGCTTTATGTTTTTATTAAACCATGTTCAGTAACCCCCCCCCCCCCCCCCGCCCCCCCCGCCCCCCCCGCCCCCCCGAATCAGTATGCAGTTCAGGGAGCTGAGTTTAGAAATAAAACTGACGTCCGTTCAGTTCAGAGAGTTCCGTTGCACTTTAGAACCCAGGGTTCCATCAAACTGCCGCTCTGAGGACGTCTCCCCGCCGACCGCGGAACCGTTACTGTAAAGAGGACATGTCAACGAGTGACGGCGGATCAGATCAGAACGTCAGACCCTGAGAGGAAAACAATTCAGAGAAACAATCGGTTCCCCACACGGAACATCACCGCGTTCCACTCACAACTGACACAGAGACATCTACAGAGTCCAGATCCAGATCCTGAAGAACCAGGACCATCCAGAAGAACACGAGGCTGCTGCTGATGTTCCATCACGTCACGTCAGGTTCATCCAGGCGACCGGTTCCATCTGGAAGGTTTGGTTCCGAGCAGAGGGTCAGCCCTGGAGCCGCTCTGAACCCCGAACCTCCACCATGTTAACCACCTGATTCTGAGAGAGAACATCTAACCCTCAACGTTCCACAGAGACTCATAAATTAAAAACCTAAAATCAGAGCTCATTTACATTTCAACAGGAAACAGGGGCCCGGTGTGACATCATCACCTGTCCTGCATGTCCTCATACACGAACCAAACCGAGGCCTATCCCTGCAGTCTGATCTGAATAGCAATCTGATTCTGGACTTATTCCTGCTGCGAGTTTACAGCTGATCAGTTACAAAAGACACACCTTCACTTCTGTCCTGCGTCTGTCTCACCGTCCGTCTGTCTGTCTCACCGTCTGTCTGTCTGTCTGTCTGTCTCACCATCTGTCTGTCTGTCGGTTGGTCGGTCTGTTGGTCTGTCTGTCTGTCTCACCGTCTGTCTGTCGCTCGGTCGGTTGGTCGGTCTGTCTGTTTCACCGTCTGTCTGTCTGTCGCTCGGTCTGTCTGTCGGTCTGTCTGTCTGTCTCACCATCTGTCTGTCTCACTGTCTGTCTGTCTGTCGCTTGGTCGGTTGGTCGGTCTGTCTGTCTCACCGTCTGTCTGTCTCACTGTCTCTGTCTGTCGCTCGGTCGGTTGTTCGGTCTGTCTGTCGGTCTGTCTGTCTCACCATCTGTCTGTCTCACCGTCTGTCTCACTGTCTGTCTGTCTGTCTGTCGCTCGGTCTGTCGGTTGGTCGGTCTGTCAGTCGGTCTGTCTGTCTCACCGTCTGTCTGTCTGTCGCTCGGTCTGTCTGTCGGTCTGTCTGTCTGTCTCACCATCTGTCTGTCTCACTGTCTGTCTGTCTGTCTCACCGTCTGTCTGTCTGTCTGTCTGTCTCACCATCTGTCTGTCTGTCGGTTGGTCGGTCTGTTGGTCTGTCTGTCTGTCTCACCGTCTGTCTGTCGCTCGGTCGGTTGGTCGGTCTGTCTGTCTGTCTCACCGTCTGTCTGTCTGTCGCTCGGTCTGTCTGTCGGTCTGTCTGTCTGTCTCACCATCTGTCTGTCTCACTGTCTGTCTGTCTGTCGCTTGGTCGGTTGGTCGGTCTGTCTGTCTCACTGTCTGTCTGTCTGTCGCTCGGTCGGTTGTTCGGTCTGTCTGTCGGTCTGTCTGTCTCACCATCTGTCTGTCTCACCGTCTGTCTCACTGTCTGTCTGTCTGTCTGTCGCTCGGTCTGTCGGTTGGTCGGTCTGTCAGTCGGTCTGTCTGTCTCACCGTCTGTCTGTCGCTCGGTCGGTCTGTCTGTCTCACCGTCTGTCTGTCTGTCTGTCGGTTGGTCGGTCTGTCTGTCGGTCTCACCGTCTGTCTGTCTGTCTGTCTGTCGGTCGGTTGGTCGGTCTGTCTGTCGGTCTCACCGTCTGTCTGTCTGTCTGTCTGTCTGTCTGTCTATCAGATCACTGTGTGTGTGTCTGATCTTGAACATCAGATCTGACAGCTCGTCATATTAAACATGCTGCTGAGAGAAAACAGAGGCACGGGGTTCAGATCCGAACTCGGTGTTCCAGTTCAGGTCTGAGTGCAGCTGCAGTCACTTCAGACTTCATCACTGACCGTCTAAGCCCCGCCTCCAGTCAGCCCTCAGTAATCAGAGCTGCAGAAACCGAGTCAACGGTGAGAGGGGGGGGGGGGGGGTGGCGGGGCTGCAGGTCAGGAACTCAGGGAAGTGGACGAAGCTGCAGATAAAAGCTGGATGTGTTTAAAGAGACGCCTGAGCATCAGCATCCCAATTCATCTGCACAGCCACGCTCTGAGTGTATGACTGATGAGGGCGTCGGGTGAAGGTGACCGGCTATTTAAATAAAGGTTCTGCTTAAATACATTCAACATCAAAGCAGGGGGAGTGGGGTGGGGTGGGGTGGGGTGGGGTGGGGGGGGGGGGGGGCAGGGGGGCAGTTACTGAACCTCTTAATGAATTAATTTGAAAGATTAAAGAAAACCTCCGACACGTTCTGAATCTGCTTAATCGATCAGAACTTTAAATAAACACAGGCTTAACATCCAGGTCCAACGTAAGTGGAAACATGTTGAGACACACACACACACACACACACACACACACACACACACACACACACACACACACACACACGCTCACACACACACGCTCACACACACACACACGCACACACACACACACACACACACACACACACACACACACACACGCACACACACACACACACACACGCTCACACACACACACACACACACACACGCTCACACACACACGCTCACACACACACGCTCACACACACACACAGCTGGTTTGTATCAGTTAAAGAACTCGGACATGTCTGTAAAGTTCTGAGGTGAAGTCCACAGAACCTCATCATGGATCGGAGGTTCTAAACCAAACATCAGAACAACGTTTCTGAAACTGAATGTGATAGAATTAAAAATGTGAATGTAAATGTGAATGTGATGTGAATGTGAATGTGATGTGAATGTGATGTGAATGTGAATGAATGTGATGTGATGTGAATGTGATGTGAATGTGATGGAATTAAAAATGTGATGTGAATGTGATGTGAATGTGATGTGATGTGAATGTGATGTGAATGTGATGTGAATGTGAATGTGTGAATGTGATGTGAATGTGATGTGAATGTGAATGTGATGTGAATGTGATGTGAATGTGAATGTGATGTGAATGTGATGTGATGTGAATGTGATGGAATTAAAAATGTGAATGTGATGTGAATGTGATGTGAATGTGATGTGAATGTGATGTGAATGTGATGTGAATGTGATGTGAATGTGAATGTGAATGTGAATGTGATGTAAATGTGATGTGAATGTGATGTGAATGTGATGTGAATGTGATGTGATGTGAATGTGATGTGAATGTGATGTGAATGTGATGTGAATGTGATGTGAATGTGATGTGAATGTGAATGTGATGTGAATGTGAATGTGATGTGAATGTGAATGTGATGTGAATGTGATGTGAATGTGAATGTGATGTGAATGTGAATGTGAATGTGATGTGAATGTGATGTGAATGTGATGTGAATGTGATGTGAATGTGATGTGAATGTGATGTGAATGTGAATGTGATGTGAATGTGATGTGAATGTGAATGTGATGTGAATGTGAATGTGAATGTGATGTGAATGTGAATGTGAATGTGAATGTGAATGTGAATGTGAATGTGATGTGAATGTGATGTGAATGTGATGTGATGTGAATGTGAATGTGATGTGAATGTGAATGTGATGTGAATGTGATGGAATTAAAAATGTGAATGTGATGTGAATGTGATGTGAATGTGAATGTGAATGTGATGTGAATGTGATGTGAATGTGAATGTGATGTGAATGTGAATGTGATGTGAATGTGATGTGAATGTGATGTGAATGTGAATGTGATGTGAATGTGATGTGAATGTGAATGTGATGTGAATGTGATGTGAATGTGAATGTAAAATGTGAATGTGATGTGAATGTGATGTGAATGTGATGTGAATGTGATGTGAATGTGAATGTGATGTGAATGTGATGTGAATGTGAATGTGATGTGAATGTGATGTGAATGTGATGTGAATGTGAATGTAAATGTGATGTGAATGTGATGTGAATGTGATGTAAATGTGATGTGAATGTGATGTGAATGTGATGTGAATGTGATGTAAATGTGATGTGAATGTGATGTGAATGTGATGTAAATGTGATGTGATGTGGATGTAAATGTGATGTGAATGTGAATGTGATGTAAATGTGATGTGAATGTGATGTGGATGTAAATGTGATGTGAATGTGAATGTGATGTAAATGTGATGTGAATGTGATGTGGATGTAAATGTGATGTGAATGTGATGTAAATGTGATGTGAATGTGATGTGGATGTAAATGTGATGTGAATGTGAATGTGATGTAAATGTGATGTGAATGTGATGTGGATGTAAATGTGATGTGAATGTGATGTGGATGTGATGTGGATGTGAATGTGAATGTGAATGTGATGTGAATGTGATGTGAATGTGATGTGAATGTGATGTGAATGTGATGTGAATGTGATGTGAATGTGATGTGATGTGAATGTGATGTGAATGTGAATGTGATGTGAATGTGATGTGAATGTGATGTGATGTAAATGTGATGTGAATGTGAATGTGATGTAAATGTGATGTGAATGTGATGTGGATGTAAATGTGATGTGAATGTGATGTAAATGTGATGTGAATGTGATGTGGATGTAAATGTGATGTGAATGTGATGTGGATGTGAATGTGAATGTGAATGTGGATGTGAATGTGATGTGATGTGATGTGAATGTGATGTGAATGTGAGGTGAATGTGATGTGAATGTGATGTGAATGTGATGTGAATGTGATGTGATGTGAATGTGATGTGAATGTGAATGTAAATGTGATGTGGATGTGAATGTGATGTGAATGTGATGGAATTAAAAATGTGAATGTGAATGTAAATGTGATGTGGATGTGAATGTGATGTGAATGTGATGGAATTAAAAATGTGAATGTGAATGTGAATGTGATGTGAATGTGATGTGGATGTGAATGTGAATGTGAATATGATGTGAATGTGATGTGTAGTGATGTGGATGTGAATGTGAATGTGAATGTGATGTGATGTGAATGTGAATGTGAAGTGAATGTGATGTGAATGTGATGTGAAGTGAATGTGATGTGAATGTGATGTGAATGCGATGTGAATGTGATGTGAATGTGATGTGAATGCGATGTGAATGTGAATGTGAAGTGAATGTGAAGTGAATGTGATGTGAATGTGATGTGAATGTGATGTGGATGTGAAGTGAATGTGATGTGAATGTGAATGTGATGTGAATGCGATGTGAATGTGAATGTGAAGTGAATGTGATGTGAATGTGATGTGATGTGAATGTGAATTAAAAGCAGAACCCTCAGACTTCTGCGCTTCTGAGAAAAGCTTGTGCGAGATTTTGGAGCTCAATCAGAAGAGCGCTGCTGAGATCAGACACTGATGCTGCTCACAGTCTACATTCTAGTTCATCCCGAAGGGTTGAAGGGTTCTGTGTGTTAAGCCTGCAGTGAGGACATGAGGACATGAGGACATGAGGACATGGCAGCCAGAAACAGAGCTCGGAGCGAGCCGATCCGTCAGCACGCGGCGTGACGTCCAGAAGTATCTGTATATTTATTATGGAGAGCGGAGCGGCTTTGATTGGATTCAGACTGGAATACGGTTTCAGATGTTGACTCTTCATCATGAAAACGCAGCTAAACATGGGACTCAGAGCCGCAGTCAGTCAGGACGCTTCTCCAGGCATGTAAACAAATACAACGGACGGCGCAAAAACATTTACAAACGCCGCAAACGTGCTGGAGCTCCGGAGGGCGCTGGAACGCGCAGCTGCAGTGTTTATCAGTCTGTACACATTCCCACTTACAGCTCGGCGTCCACGGGGAACGCGAGACGGCGGAACCATCCGGAGCCAACGGAACCACCCGGAGCGAGGGCGGAACCGTTTCCATCACAATAACCCGGACACGAGGTTTTAATAAAAAAAACTGAGAATATTAAGATAAACGAGGCCCCGAGCCGATCGAGCCCAATAAACAGAAACGTCATCCTGCGCTCCAGGACCCGGGTTCGACTGCTGCCTTTACAATTCAACACAGTCAAGCGGAGGTAGAGTGTGTGTGTGTGTGTGTGTGTGTGTGTGAGTGTGTGTGTGTGTGCGAGTGAGAGTGTGTGTGAGTGTGTGAGAGAGTGTGTGTGTGCGAGTGTGTGTGTGTGAGAGTGTGTGAGAGTGTGAGAGAGTGTGAGAGAGTGTGTGAGTGTGTGTGTGGAGTGTGTGTGTGTGTGTGTGTGTGTGTGTGTGCGAGTGACAGTGTGTGTGAGTGTGTGAGAGAGTGTGTGTGTGCGAGTGTGTGTGTGTGAGAGTGTGTGAGAGTGTGAGAGAGTGTGAGAGAGTGTGTGAGTGTGTGTGTGTGTGAGTGTGTGAGAGTGTGTGTGTGTGTGTGTGTGTGAGAGTGTGTGTGTGAGTGTGTGAGAGTGTGTGTGTGAGTGTGTGAGAGTGTGTGTGTGTAATTAAACCGGTTGTGTTAGCCTCACAACACTTCTATAAGAATTAAGACGTGTTCATATCTCGCTGCAGAGCCGCCATCATCAAAACACCAAGCTCAATTAACAGAAGCTCAATTAACAGAAGCTCAATTAACACCCAGCTCAATTAACAGAAGGGTCTTAATGGGTTCGTTAGGATCCGACTTCATTTAGCAGGTGAACAAAGCTGTGGTTTTAATGGCAGATGTATTGATCTCACTATTGGATTTGAATTTAATGCTCTTGGGACTTTTGGGGAAAGTCCATCTCTGTGACGGGGTGTCTCAGGCTTTTTGACCTGGTTGAGGTCAGAACACGGGTTGGTACAGCGCCCCCTGGAGCAATGAGGGGTAAGGGTCTTGCTCAAGGACCCACAACTTGAGTAGACTTTGGATTTAAACCCCCAACCTTCTGATTAATAACACAAAACTGAAACCACTGACCCCCCCCCACCCGCTCATCTCACCGTACATATCTAACATCATGAGGACGTTCTATGTTCTCCTCCAACGTGATGGTGCAGCCAAGAAAAGAGGAAGAGGTGTGTGTTATGACACAACGTCAGTAACAAAATCCATAACATTTATTAAAGAGAGAGAGAGAGAGAGAGAGAGCTCAGACATGATGGAGGGGCGTGATGGAGGTGATGGAGGAGAAGCTGAAGGCTGACTCCACCGACTTCTGACAGAGTGAAATATGAGACGCTGTTCTAATTGGATCCTCCATCAGTTCCCATCGTCTGCTGTGACCATCAGTCAAAGCTCCACCGTCTGAGGACCCTCTTAATCTGATGCTCAGTGTTTACATTAACCTGCGGGGGGGGGGGGGGGGGGGGACACAGCGCGGTGATGACGGGGTTAAAGCCTCAGCCTCAGCAGCCTCTCAGTCTCAGGGTTTTGGTGTGGTACCCGTCCCGTTCCTTCATTAAACCCTGCTGGAGACTAAATTACTGCCAGCTGAATGTTCAGCGCGAGACTGCCATGAGCCAAGACCCAGCAGACAAAAGCAGCAACATTAACATGCAGCGTCTCCCGTCTCCGGTGCTCGGCTTAAGGACTCATGTATTAGAACCGGATGCATGTGGAGGAGACGCTCAGAGAGCAGGACGTTCCATCACCTTAAATAACACTCCAAAGTAAAGACGCTGGAACGTCCACGTTCTGCCCGTTCAACATCCCGACACGGCCGGATCCGAAATGCACGGACCGACGAGGGACCGCGCCACGCCCGCCCCGTCCGTTTGAGACGCCATCACGCCGACGAAAGCATGATGGAAGATCAGAAACGCACGGGTTTCATCTCCAGCTTCCATCACGGGTTTGCCTGAGCTCACCCCTCTGCACAGCGGGACGGGGCGAGAGAGAGAGAGAGAGAGAGACAGGACCAGACCTCTGCTTATCCACATCCAATAATACTGAATTACCTTGATGTCAGGTGGACGGGGTGCAGACGGAGCTCCGCCTCTTTTCCGGCTCCACCGTCGCGGTGCGTTCTGCGGGACACAGAGAAGGAGAGATCAGCGCAGGGTCTGCAGACTGAAGGTCTCTGATGTCTTTAAAGAGTTCGTCGACTGAAAGTAAAAGCTTTGTTCGTCCGTCCCTTTAAAAACGCTCTGACATCACATCCCCCCCCCCCCCCCCCCCGCGGCCTCCACCCACCAAACCTCCACCTGGAAGCTTCAATCAGACTCTGGAGGAGGTGAGGTGGGGAGGTGGTCAACGTTCTCAGCTTAAAGGATATGAATGTTTGCATGTTCTCCATTCCAAACGTCTGGATTTATTCTACACTAGAAGGTTAAATATCGTTGGTCACGTGACGTGTCCTCAAATGTCCTCATTAAAAGTCAAAATTAAAATTTGGAATTACAAATCCATTCATTGTCTTCCGCTTTATCCTCTATCAGGGTCGCAGGGGTGGTTCTCCATGCCCATCCAGGGGTGAACGTTTCGGGTGCTGGGCAGATACACCCAGGACAGGGGGGGCAATCCATCGCTGGGCACACACTCACTCACACATACACTCTATATGGGGCAATTTGGAGAACTCAATTGACTTGATTTATGTTTTTGGACTGTGGGAGGAAACCGGAGAACCCGGAGGAAACCCATGTGGACACGGGGAGAACATGCAAACTCCACCCAGATGGGGATTCGACCTGGGAATCCCCAGCGCTGAGAGGAGAACATGCCAACCACTAAGCCACCGTGCCGCGTAAATGCAAATATGTATTAAAAATAAAATGTATATGTTTACATCGTGAAGGTCAAGAGTCCAGAAGAGAACCTTTATAAATATATCTGGGGTTTATTCCGGACGTGTTCCGTGTTTAACGGCGAGCCTTCGGTTCTGAGCGCCTCCGTGTGTTCTGCATTCATCCGACATGCGCATCACCGCGGGCGCAACCACCGCAAACGCCGCAAACGCCGCAACCCACCTGGCTGACGCAGAGCCGAGTCCAGGAGCGCACCGGCAGCACGTCTCCGTCTGAAGGAGATTATCTGAGGTAATGATCACGAACGACCCGATGGTCCAGATGAAGACGGAATTAAAGGTTAACCTTGAGCGGCGGCGCTGCAGGTGAGAGGAGCCCACCGTCTGTTTACAGTCACACAAACCAAGGCACTAATGACGCGCTCTGATTGGTTATCTTAGACTAATGAGACCCTGCAGACGGCCAGGACCCGAAAAACAACATCCACATCGGACCGGGTCAGAACCGCGGCGGAACACGGCAGCGCAGTGTGACCGTCCGCTGACCGGCAGATACGTTCTGCTGATCTGTTCTGCCCTGAGCCGGATTAATGAAGTGCGCTCAGCGCCGGGTCGTTACGCAGGTCACCCGCATCACGGCGGGATTCGGACCCGGGTCCCGGGTGGGTCGACACACGGCGGCGTGTGTCATTGATGCTCGACGGTCAGCTGACTGACCGTACACGTGTTCTCAGAACAAAGTTCCTCAGATTCCGTTAAATCAGGACGGAGGTCACATGTGACGTAGGGGCAACCACGCCGGGCTCAGTTGTTCATGAGAACTTATAATAATAAGTGAGGCTGATCCTAGAGGTTCGTTCTGCCCAGCGACCCCCCCCCCCAGAGACCCCCCCACACACACACATATATACACACACACACACACACACACACTTTATAACCTGCACCCTGATGCTCATCAGTTCAAACTCAGAAGCTGCTGGAACTAATCTTTGTGATACGGCTTCATTATGTCCTCGGTGGGGCTGAGGGACCGCCCCCCGCCCCCCGCCCCCGCCGCGGCCGCCCGTCCCTCCCCCGGCGCGCTTTACAGCTGGCACTTTCACACGGCGTGGTATCTGCGCCAGATGGCGACGCCCGATTCATCACCGGCCCGTGTTTATAAAGCTCCAGAGTCCTGAGGTGCGACGTTCTGCGGGTGGAGCGAGGCCACTCCAGCCTGGAGTCCCCGTCCGTGGAGAACGGCGTGCAGATGTGTTTGGGTGCAGATGTTTCTTCCAGCGGCTGAGCGAGCTTCACACGCTTCAGAGAGCTTAAGTAGCCGAGCTGCCATCGGTCCCCCGCCTCCGCTCCACAACAACAGAACAGCAGAACCTCAGAGTGCCCACCTCCGGCCGTCTGAAGCCAGTGCTTCAGAGTCATGGTCCACGTGTTCGCACAGAACCGGTTCTCATTTAGAACTTTAGGAACGACGTCGCCGGACAGAACCGAGCGTTTAACAGAACCTCAGGGCGGCGCTCTAATCGCAGTGAGCGTGCTGATGTTTAAAAGTCACAGCCTTTTATAAAATGACCTTTAAAGTCAGCCGTCGGTGGTTAACCCTGTGTTTAACCCCGCGGGACGCGCCCGCCTCGCGCTGACAGCGGGGTGCGAGGTTCGAGGGGCAGTCTGAGAGGACGGCGGAGAACCGCACATCAGAAAATGACCTGACAGAAGCTAATTGGTGGAGCTGATGGAGGCGGGTCAGCGAGGGCAGCGTTTCACTCTCCTGGGTCTTAACTTGCTTCATCAAGTCCACTTCTCTCGTGCACTAGGACGAGATCGAGGGGAAGTCTCCGGTCCAGGGAGCGAGCGTCCACCTGCGGAGGGTTTAGCGTCTCGTACAGAATTCAAACTCGTTAAAGGTTAAATATTAAGGAGATCAGTTCCTCTGATCCGCTTCGCCCTGCGGACACCTTTAATCCAGACGTCGATCTGAAATGAAACGTCCGAGTCAGCGGATCCTCCGGAGCGGTCTCACGGGTCACATTAGGATGCGGCGGCTCACCCACGGCGTGATGAGCGGGACCGGCCCGGCCCTCACCTTCAATCTGCCCCCATCTGCAGACGACCCCGGGGGTTACAGCCTCCAACCGGGTGGACACGTTTTACATATCAGCCTTCTGCAGGTCACAGAGGTCACAGAGGTCACACCTTCTGTGGTTCCACCATTGGAACAGAGCTGAGGGAACAGAGCTGAGGGAACAGAGCTGAGGGAACAGAGCTGAGGGAACAGAGCTGAGGGACAGAGCTGAGGGGACAGAGCTGAGGGAACAGAGCTGAGGGAACAGAGCTGAGGGGACAGAGCTGAGGGGACAGAGCTGAGGGAACAGAGCTGAGGGGACAGAGCTGAGGGGACAGAGCTGAGGGGACAGAGCTGAGGGGACAGAGCTGAGGGGACATCCCTGCATTTCAATGAACAAATAATGTTTCCATCTTCAGAATGCAGCAGATCAACCAATCCGCTCCGTTCTGTCAGGTGTCCGCAGGTCAGACAGGTGAAGGTGGTGTCCACAGGTCAGACAGGTGGAGGTGATGTCCGCAGGTCAGACAGGTGGAGGTGACGTCCGCAGGTCAGACAGGTGGAGGTGATGTCCCCCCCCTCGTTCATCATCGGGACATCGGTGTAAACACGCACCTCAGACCCGGTTCTCAACCAATATTAACATCGTTAGCATTTCAGCAGGATGCGCCCCCCTGCCCCCACACCCTGTCAGCCTGCCTGTATATAAGGACTGATTAGTGATTGATTAGTGATTGATTGATTAGTGATTGATTGATTAGTGATTGATTGATTAGTGATTGATTGATTAGTGATTGATTGATTAGTGATTGATTGGCATCGTGTGTACAGTGCAGTGTTTGAAAGTTGTGATCAGGAATAAACAAACCCATCTTTCAGTATGCATCATTCCCGTGGGTATTACCCCCCCACCTCACACACACACACACACACACACTCACACTCACACACACTCACACACTCACACTCACACTCACACACACTCACACCCGTGTGTGAGGTCCTGCTCAGTAATCTCACATCGTAATTCTTCACTTATACTCAGCAGCCGTTAATCCTCTTTTCTCTCAGATCAGCGATACACAAATAACACCACACAACACCGGTCTCTACACACCGTCCCCACCCCGTCCCCACCCCGTCCCCACACCGTCCCCACCCCGTCCCCACACCGTAACCACCCCGTCCCCACCCCGTCCCCAGCGCTGCCACCATACCGTGCCCTGTCCGCACCTCTCTTTTGGTTGTGTATGATTTTGTTGTTGCTGATCTGCTTCTCTCTCATTGGCAGCGCTTCCTCTGGAGCTTTTCATCACAGCTCCCCCCAAACTGCCCCCATAATCCCCAAACTGCTCTAATCTTTATATTAAAGCTATAAAATCTGGCACCATGTCCCACTTTCATACTTACAACTCCACCGCCGCTCCACCGCCGCTCCGCCGCTGCGGGCTCTGCTTCTGAGGTCAGTCCTGTCCTCCCTCTCCCGATTAATAAACCCTCAGATCTTTAAATGATTAACGAACTCCGATGACGTCCGGCTGTCGGCTCCGCCGTCCTGACCTTTCACTCTCAGAACCATTTTACACTTAATTCAAACATTAAATGATCTCATGACTCCACCCACCAGAATGAGGCTCCACCCACATGGCGTCTTTATGAGAACGCTGCAGTATTTGCTCCAGATCTGAGGGAGTCAGTGTAACAGAGAGACCGCAGAACCACAGGAGAACCCCACAGTACAACTCAGAGTTCCACTCATTCACTACTGACTCTACAGCACCTCCTACAGACTGATCCAAGTAGTGAACCAGGGTCCGACACCCACAAGACCTTTAAACACGGACTGCAGGATGATGTATGGATGACTGTTACTGTGTGTTAGGAATGGGTGACAGGGGTATGACGTTACCACAGGGTTAAGATGGGATTACCACAGGGGTACGACAGAGTTACAATGGGGGTACGACAGAGTTACGACGGGGTTACAATGGGGGTACGACAGAGTTACGACGGGGTTACCACAGGGGTATGACAGAGTTATGATGGGGTACGACAGAGTTACGACGGGGTTACAATGGGGGTACGACAGAGTTACGACGGGGTTACAATGGGGGTACGACAGAGTTACGACGGGGTTACAATGGGGGTACGACAGAGTTACGACGGGGTTACAATGGGGGTACGACAGAGTTACGACGGGGTTACAATGGGGGTACGACAGAGTTACGATGGTGTTACAATGGGGGTATGACAGAGTTACGACGGGGTTACAATGGGGGTATGACAGAGTTATGATGGGGTTACAATGGGGGTACGACAGGGTTACGATGGGGTTACAATGGGGGTACGATGGGGTTACAATGGGGGTACGACAGAGTTACGACGGTGTTACAATGGCGGTATGACAGAGTTACGACGGGGTTACAATGGGGGTATGACAGAGTTACGACGGGGTTACAATGGGGGTACGACAGAGTTACGACGGGGTTACAATGGCGGTATGACAGAGTTACGACGGGGTTACAATGGGGGTACGACAGAGTTACGACGGGGTTACAATGGCGGTATGACAGAGTTACGACGGGGTTACAATGGGGGTATGACAGAGTTACGACGGGGTTACAATGGGGGTACGACAGAGTTACGACGGGGTTACAATGGGGGTACGACAGAGTTACGACGGGGTTACAATGGGGGTACGACAGAGTTACGACGGGGTTACAATGGGGGTATGACAGAGTTACGATGGGGTTACAATGGGGGTACGACAGAGTTACGACGGGGTTACAATGGGGGTACGACAGAGTTACAACGGGGTTACCACAGGGGTATGACAGAGTTATGATGGTGTTACAATGGGGGTACGACAGGGTTACGATGGGGTTACAATGGGGGTACGATGGGGTTACAATGGGGGTACGACAGAGTTACGACGGTGTTACAATGGCGGTATGACAGAGTTACGACGGGGTTACAATGGGGGTATGACAGAGTTACGACGGGGTTACAATGGGGGTATGACAGAGTTATGATGGGGTTACAATGGGGGTATGACAGAGTTATGATGGGGTTACAATGGGGGTATGACAGAGTTACGACGGGGTTACAATGGGGGTATGACAGAGTTACAACGGGGTTACCACAGGGGTACGACAGAGTTACAATGGGGGTACGACAGAGTTACAACGGGGTTACCACAGGGGTACGACAGAGTTACAATGGGGGTACGACAGAGTTACATGTACGGTACGAATACGCAGCAGATCCCCGTGGCAGTCTGGTTATTTCGTCTCCCCGCCCCCCGCAGTCAGACTCGGTTTGGGAGGCGTGACACTTCACACTGCGGATTGTTAACGTCGTGAGTTCTAATCCGAGAGCAGAAGCAGACGAGGTGTGACGATCGCGAGGCGTTAATGTTGAATTAGCGCTCTGTTTGGCGTCGCTGGCAGGTGAGAGCAGAGTCAACAGATTGATCCTGAACGTGAACGCGCGTTGAGGCCTGGCGCCGCGCCCTCGCAGGGGGCACCTCCACCCTCCACACCCTCCACCAACATCAGAGCGTCACCAGCAACCACGGTGAGAACACTGCAGAACACTACAATTACAACAACTGCTTTAAACTTCACCCTCTCTCACCCACCCTCACCCTCGCTCACCCTCACCCCCCCCCCCAGTAAAGCTCAGTATCTCTCCTGAACAGCGGCTCTGTCTCGCTCCGTTTCTCCTCTCTCTCTCGTTTCTGCCAAATTGACTTAAAGTCGTCTGAAACGCCGAGACGCGAGAGCAAACAGAGAGCGCTGAGTTGAGAATGCAGAATGAGCGGAGTGGACAGGGATACGGCTAACGAACCAGTGAGACAGATTGCAGATTAAAGCTGGAGACGGCTTCCTGCGGAACGACCCCGAGTCTCCGACGGGACGCAGGAGAGGAGAGACACCGCCGTCGCCGTGACAACAGCGCCACCAGACACCTTCTAAACGTTCAGAGTGCAACACAGCGCCGGAATAAAACCCAACCCAGCAGCATCATCACACACACACACACACACACACACACACACACAAACACACACACACACTGACTGAACACTTTATTAAACACTGCTGTTTGTGGGTCACGTCCTGTAGATGGACTTTGTAGTTCTGGAATGCCATTCTGTAGTCCATCGTTATCCTGAAACCTCATTAAACTTTCAAACATTAATTAAGAAATCAGCTTCATCTGATTCGCAGCGGGAGACCAAAAGTTTGAGACCGTTATTTTTTTTATTAATTAGATTGTAATAGTTTAAGCCTCTCACTGATTACAGATTGATTAACGAGCAGAATCTACAAGACTCTGGAGCGGGGGGGCGTCCATGGAGAACTTAGAACCATTCGTCCAGAAGAGAATCTGTGAGGTCAGACACCGCAGTACACAGTCTCTGTACCAATTCATCCTAAAGGTGTTGGGTGAGGTTCATTTCTCCCACCCCAAACTGACCCCACCCTGCCGTAATGGCCCTTGCTTGACCTTCTCGTTACAGAAGCTGCAGCACACGTTCTTCAGACACACCAGAAGACAGTTCTAATAGAGATCAAAGCCTCCTGATTTAGGGAAATATTTTGTGAGTTCATTTTTGTTCTGAAAGTTGTTTGAAGGTCAGTCTGAAGTCTGAAGCTGTGATTTGGTGAATGAACTGAGCTCTGATGAGGTGATGAGGTCCACGGCTCGGTGTTGGGCTCTTAAACGTTCTGTAATCCATTATTCAGACTTTAACTGCAGAAGCGAAGGCTGAGGGAATCAAATCCGGCGTTCTGCGTGAGATGAAGACATGGACGTTCTGGTGTCCACTCCGAGATCCACGTTAACAATGAGAAACGGCTCATCTGACCACATCTGCAAGTCTGACCCTCGCAGAAGGACACGCCCCCAGAGAAAGTCCCCGGGACAGCGGAACGTCCTGCAGCTGTGGGCGGTTCCGTGGACTCATCACACACATCAACTCATCACCGAGTTCAGAGTCAATCACTCTGACTCCATTTAAACAGATCTTTTTTACTGGAACAGAAAAAGGCCTTCCCCAAACTGTTGGATTCATCTAGTTGATGGACGGATGTTTAAACCTGTGATAATGGCGCATCTGACCACATGGTTTCATCAGCAGGACGTGTGCTTTCTCTGATTCTTTAGCTCCATGGTGTGTGTGTGTGTGTGTGTGTGTGTGTGTGTGTGTGTGTGTGTGTGTGTGTGAGAGAGAGAGACCTGATCATACACATGCAGGTTCCAATTCATCTCCCTTGTTCAGTTATTACAGACACATTCTGACTCAGATGTCTTTAAAGGCGGATGATCTCTTTTAATCTCTATAAATTATAATAAATCTGTAATTAATTAAAAACTGTGATTTTAATCTGAGACCCTGAATCAGCGCTGCGTCTAAATCTGTCAGAATAAGGACCTGTTATTCCCACTGCACGGTCACACATAATCCACAGAACCCACAGCATCCACAGAACCCACAGAGCCCACAGCATCCAAACCACCCACAGCATCCACATCTCAGCCGTGACAGCAGAACCCTGCTGCCCTGCTGCGGTTCTGCTGAATGTTCTACAGAACCTGCTGCTCTGACAGCTCCTGAGGCCTGCTCACCATCACTCAGAGGCTCCTGAACCAGCTGAATAAAACATCCGTCCCTCAGATGTCCGGTCTCCCGGTGAGGATGTCTGAGGAGAACTGGAACTCCGACTCTGGTTCTGCAGTGTAATGCAGCTGCAGTTCTTTAATCCAACAAACATTACAGTCCGGCCTGGCCTGCGGGTGAGACCATCGGCTCATAGAACCTCAATGTACACACACACACACACACACACACACACACACACACGCACGCACACGCACACACACAGCGAGCAGCCCTGGCAGCAGAAACACAGTGCAGTTAAAGTGTGTCGTCGCCGTTCAGACTCTCGGTGATCAGACGACAGAAACCTGCACACTGACAGCCACAGATTACAGGTCATGACATTTAAACTTAATGACATGGACAGGAAATGTGTGTGTGTGTGTGTGAGTGTGTGTGTGTGTGTGTGTGTGTGTGTGAGAGAGAGAGTGTGTGAGAGTGTGTTATTTATGTCACTTTTAACCTTTTTATCCATCATGGCCTGAAAGGAATGTTCACATAAATACAGGTTAAGCTTTCAGTTACAGGAGCTCACGAGAAAACAAGTGGTGAACCGATGAGAAGGACATCAGAGATCAGACATCAAAGATCAGACATCAGAGATCAGAGATCAGACATCAGAGATCAGACATCAGAGATCAGAGATCAGACATCAGAGATCAGACATCAGAGATCAGACATCAGAGATCAGACATCAGAGATCAGAGATCAGACATCAGACATCAGAGATCAGACATCAGACATCAGAGATCAGACATCAGAGATCAGACATCAGAGATCAGAGATCAGACATCAGAGATCAGACATCAGAGATCAGACATCAGAGATCAGACATCAGACATCAGACATCAGACATCAGAGATTCAGACATCAGAGATCAGAGATCAGACATCAGAGATCAGACATCAGAGATCAGACACCAGAGATCAGAGATCAGACATCAGAGATCAGACATCAGAGATGAGGTTCTGTTTGAAGGACCAGGAAGTGTGTTTGCTGAACTGCATTCTAATAAAGTTTTGCCATTTGGACAAAAGATCTGGAACACAGAGGAGTGGGAGCTGTGACAGCTGGGGTGAGGGATCTGGAGTTAAAGACCTGGAGTTAAAGACCTGGAGTTAAAGACCTGGAGTGAGGGACATGGGGTGAGGGACCTGGAGTGAGGGACCTAGAGTTAAAGACCTGGGGTGAGGGACCTGGGGTGAGGGACCTGGAGTTAAAGACCTGGGGTGAGGGACCTGGAGTTAAAGACCTGGGGTGAAGGACCTGGGGTGAGGGACCTGGAGTTAAAGACCTGGGGTGAAGGACCTGGGGTGAGGGACCTGGAGTTAAGGACCTGGGGTGAGGGACCTGGAGTTAAAGACCTGGGGTGAAGGACCTGGGGTGAGGGACCTGGAGTTAAAGACCTGGGGTGAGGGACCTGGGGTGAGGGACCTGGGGTGAGGGACCTGGAGTTAAAGACCTGGGGTGAGGGACCTGGGGTAAGGGACCTGGGGTGAGGGACCTGGGGTGAGGGACCTGGAGTTAAAGACCTGGGGTGAGGGACCTGGAGTTAAAGACCTGGGGTGAGGGACCTGGAGTGAGGGTCTGAGGGGTGTTGGTGACCCTATACTTTGGATCTGGACCTGGATCTGTGTTTGCAGCTGATGGATCGTCAGCTGACCTCCAAATCCCAACAGCGCCTCCCCTTGGCCGAGTCGGCCCTTCACATGACGTCGCTTATATGAAAAACAGCTGGACAGCTGGCTGCCGTTTCCAAGGCGACATGTTTTCACATTAAAGACAGATAACCATCACCATCACCAACGCAGAACGTTCATCTGAAGATCAGACTCCAACCATCAGACCTTCAGACTGCAGCAAATCTGAGATAGCATCTCCTCCTGCAGCTACAAAAACAAGATAAAGAGGACTACACTGCCACGGTACACACACACACACACACACACACACACACACACACACCCTGTACACACACCCTGTACACACACCCTGTACACACACCCTGTACACAGCGCCCGGGGGGCATTCGGGGTTCTGTACTCCAGCTGCAGTACAGGGTGAGAGCTGGATTGGGACGGGGACATGTCCAGCTCTGTGGGCTCAGGTCTGTGATGAAGCTGATTGAAGCTGAGATCAGATGCTGATCATGTTGTTGTGAAGCCGTCGCTCTGACGCTGAGGACGACGCTCCGCTCTCACCGCCGAACCAGAGCGCAGGATAAAGGCTTACCATACAGAGTCACAGAGATTTTATACACTAATGAAACTCAGACCTCACACACACCACACACACACACACACACACACACACACTGCACACACACTGCACGCACACACACTGCACGCACACCGCACACACACCACACACACAGAACACACATACCGCACGCACACCACACACACACCACACACACACACACACACTGCACGCACACCGCACACACACCACACACACAGAACACACATACCGCACGCACACCACACACACACACACACCACACACACACATACACTGCACGCACACCGCACACACACCACACACACAGAACACACATACCGCACGCACACCACACACACACCACACACCGCACACACACACACACTGCACGCACACCGCACACACACCACACACACAGAACACACATACCACACACACACACACACACACACACTGCACGCACACACACTGCACGCACACCGCACACACACCACACACACAGAACACACATACCGCACGCACACCACACACACACACCACACACACACCACACACCGCACACACTGCACGCACACCACACACACACCACACACACAGAACACACATACCGCACGCACACCGCACACACACACCGCACACAAACCACACGCACACCGCATGCACACCACACACACACACACCACACGCACACACCACACACACAGAACACACATACCACACGCACACCGCACACAAACCACATGCACACCACACACACACACACACACACACCACACACACACACTGCACACAAACCACACGCACACCACACACACCACACACACACACACCACACACACAGAACACATATACCGCACGCACACCGCACACACACACCGCACACAAACCACACGCACACCGCACGCACACCACACACACACACCGCACACAAACCACACGCACACCGCACGCACACCACACACACACACCGCACACAAACCACACGCACACCGCACGCACACCACACACACACACACACACCACACACACATACACACCGCACACACCATCCCACTGTGAGAACACAATGAAAACGTGGTCGTCTCCGTCACTAAACGGGACGTTCTCTCGGAGCGCGGGGCGATTAGCTCAGGAACTTCAGATGTTCAGCCAAAGAACGTGTTGAAGGTTCCTCTGTGGACCTGATTTACTGAGGAACGCTTTACACTAAAATATTTAGACATTCCAGCTTTCGTTAGCTTGTGGGAAATGCGTTTGTGTTCTGAGTTGCAGAACACAAATCATAAATATGTACACATGCCCGTTCCCCGCCTGCGACCCGTCACAGATTAATGGATTCCCTCGGAGCTCTGGACTGCAGCGAGCTTCGCATCTCAACATCCCATCTGTCCCGATTCCACCGTCTCTCTCCCCAAAGACGCAGAGGGCCGAGCTCATTAGCCGTCCGTCTGAACTCCTCACATCTGAGCGAGGACGCGTCCTCCTCTGTATCAGCACCAGAGCAAATAAACACAATCTGCAGGATCTTCCTCCTAATCAGCCGTCGTCTGGAGCCTCGTTTATTATTCGCCTGAGTAAATAAATGCAGAGCGGGGGGGGGGGGGGGGGGGGGGGGGCGCCGCTCTCCACTTGTTCTGAGAATGGCGGCAGGTAGCGGCTCGCCGCTGATCAGTCGATACCCAATTAAGCACGAGGGAGTGAGCTGCCACTCTCCCTAAACGCTCTGCCCACCGGCGGCTGGACGATGGAGATGTAATTGTGTGTAAGAGAGATTTCCCTCATGGTCTTTCTGCTGACCCTGTTTGGTGCTGCCTCTCTCTCTCTCTCTGCGGGGTCGAGTTACAGCGACCTCTCTGCCCCGCCGCCGGGCGTCATGCCTGCGGTCGGGCCGAGCGCCGCGACACCCTGCTGATATTTCGCTGACCTTCTCCGTCGATATGTTTAAATGATCCAGCAGGCTGAAGGCTCCGCCCACTCTCATATCATATCTCTCTATATAAGGATATGGATGTGACCCCGGCACCAGACCACCCCCCCCCCGGGCTGTGGGCGGTGGAACCGGTGCAACAGAGCAACACGCTGAAATAAACTCTTGAATTTAAATGAAGTCACAAGCACCCTCGCCTCGCGTCGCCTCGCACCGCCTCACGCCACCGCCTCGCGCCACCGCCTCGCGCCACCGCCTCGCGCCGCCGCTCGCCTTTGATCTGCGGGTGCAGGTTATCTGCCCTCGCTCTAATTATAGAGCCACATTTTAGACACGCTGAGCTTTGAAGTGGCCGCCGTGCAGAGAACAGAACCTCCACATGTACAAAATCCTTACTACTACTGTCAGAGAGAGAGAGAGAGAGAGAGAGAGAGACAGAGCGAGAGAGAGAGAGAGACAGAGCGAGAGAGAGAGAGAGAGAGAGAGAGAGAGAGAGAGAGAGGGGGAGAGAGAGACAGAGAGAGAGAGAGAGAGAGAGAGACAGAGAAAGAGACAGAGAAAGACAGAGAGAGAAAGACAGAGAGAGAGAGAGAGACAGAGAGAAAGAGAGAGAGAGAGACAGAGAGAGACAGAGAGAGAGAGAGAGAGAGACAGAGAGACAGAGAGAGAGAGAGAGACAGAGACAGAGAGAGAGAGACAGAGAGAGAGAGAGAGAGAGAGGGGGAGAGAGAGAGAGGGGGAGAGAGAGACAGAGAGAGAGAGAGAGAGACAGAGAGAGAGACAGAGAGAGAGAGAGAGACAGAGAGAGAGACAGAGAGACAGAGAGAGACAGAGAGAGAGACAGAGAGAGAGAGAGAGACAGAGAGAGAGACAGAGAGACAGAGAGAGAGGAGAGAGAGAGAGAGAGAGAGATGTCTCAGTGATGTGTGTAATTGATGTCTCGGTGATGTCTCGGTGATGTGTAATTGATGTCTCGGTGATGTGTAATTGATGTCTCGGTGATGTGTAATTGATGTCTCGGTGATGTCTCTGTGATGTGTAATTGATGTCTCTGTGATGTGTAATTGATGTCTCGGTGATGTCTCGGTGATGTGTAATTGATGTCTCGGTAATGTCTCGGTGATGTCTCGGTGATGTGTGTAATTGATGTCTCGGTGATGTCTCGGTGATGTGTAATTGATGTCTCGGTGATATCTCGGTGATGTCTCGGTGATGTCTCGGTGATGTGTAATTGATGTCTCGGTGATGTCTCGGTGATGTCTCGGTGATGTGTGTAATTGATGTCTCGGTGATGTGTAATTGATGTCTCGGTGATATCTCGGTGATGTCTCGGTGATGTCTCGGTGATGTGTAATTGATGTCTCGGTGATGTCTCGGTGATGTCTCGGTGATGTCTCGGTGATGTGTGTAATTGATGTCTCGGTGATGTCTCGGTGATGTCTCGGTGATGTCTCGGTGATGTGTGTAATTGATGTCTCGGTGATGTGTGTAATTGATGTCTCGGTGATGTCTCGGTGATGTCTCGGTGATGTCTCGGTGATGTCTCAGTGATGTGTGTAATTGATGTCTCGGTGATGTCTCGGTGATGTCTCGGTGATGTCTCGGTGATGTGTGTAATTGATGTCCAGTCATTATTATTTTCCGTCTGTAACGTTAAGGATTTCAGACATTAATGTTCTACGATCTTACGCAGACGCTCAGACGCTCAGCTTCATGAACATGAAGAGGTTTAAAACAGACATGAAGTTCTCCAGGCAGAAGAACAGCATTAAATATTAAAGAACATCAGCTACACACTCGAAAAAAAAGACCTCACATGCTTCAAACAATCAGCCACAAGGCCTATCCCGGTGACCTGCAGAATAACAGAAACTATACTGCACTGAGACGTTTACTTTACCAAGGACAGAGGATCGTCCATTAACACCACAACCAGCCACGCTGAGACGTTTACTTTACCAAGGACAGAGGATCGTCCATTAACCCCACACGCCGTGCACTTACATCATCACACACTTCACCCCGACACCATCACACATCCTGAGAGCTGAAGATTACAGTGTGGACTGATGGATGCTGCACCCTCACACACTGATCTGAGGCAGGCTATAGGTGCTCTGATTTACACACACACACACACACACACACACACACACACACACACACTCACACACACACACACACAGAGCGCTTGTTCAGCCTTGAGTTAGGACTGACTTCCACTCAGTGACAAGCTGCAGCATCAGAAGGCGTTCTCCATCATTTAGTGCCACTCTGCTGTCAGCTTGAACAGAGCAAAGCAGGAACAGAAAGTAAAGACCAACAAATCACTGCACATGCACCCACCCACCCACACACACACACACACACACACACACACACACACACACACACACACACACACACACACACACACACTGGTCTAAAGGGAGGACATTATCTTAATCCTTAAACAAAAAACAGCTAAAAATAAGCAGCCTGTTCAGTTTGATGTATAAAATTCTGATTAAATAAAGTTAATTAACAGATAATTAGTCGGTCATTATCTCTCAGATCCTGTCTGTTCATTTGAAGTATGTGTCTGATTATTTTTGCACCCCCCACCCCACCCCCCGGTAGGATGTCAACAGCCAACCACAGTGTTTCTGATGAGGATCATACCACATCCAATAATAATAATAATAATAATAATAACAATAATAATAATAAAGCTGATCAGTCATGGGTTATGAGGTGAGGTGATGTGATGTGAGGTGATGTGAGGTGATGTGAGGTGATGGTGGGAGATAAGGACACAGAGCTAAAGCCTTAAATTCAGATTTAGCCCAAAGATCCTGCTGCGCCTCCTGCCTCCACTTTCATCAAATCATTACCTGGTTGGCTGAATCCTCTTAAGTCCAGCAAAGTGACTGGACATTGTCCTTGGTGTTAGGTTATGAAGGTGTCCTTTTAATAGAACAATCCTTCTATCTCACTGATGTGACGAGTAAAAGAGCCGTAATAGATCAACCACCTCTGGTGTCACTTTCGATCCAATCAGCAGAGCAGCGTTGAAGCCCAGCCACTCGGGATCAGTTCAAACTTTAGTTTCTCTAAAAGCCGGCTTCATACTTTAAACTTTCTTTCTTCTTTAATCAAAGATAAACCAACGATAAACCTGCATCCACTCGCTGAAACACATCCACCTGACACACACCAACACACACACCAACACACACACCAACACACACACCACCCTAATAACACCTGCTCTGCCCATAGTCCTGATCATCAGAGAACATACCAAAGGGGGCTGTGTGTGAGGTCCACTGGTCCAACATCAGTGCCTGACCTCATGAATGAGCAAAACCTTCGAACCCAGACTCTGGATTTGGGACTGAATTCTATAAAGATGAATAAATAAAGATTATTATTTTTTTAATCCATATCCAACCGAAGGATTCATTATTAAATAAAATCACTCCAGCAGGTTCTCCACACAGAACCGAGTGTGTGCTGAAGTGTGTGTCTCTCAGACGGAATAAACAGAGGACGGTTCAGAACATGATTACCGTCTCACCGACCGGCCCCCGGCCCTCGGACGAGGACGCCGCTCCCTAATCAGATGATAACTGGCCATCCTGAGAGAAGAACAACACAAGCTCCATTACACTGAGGGGTGGAGGGTGGAGGGGTGGAGGAGCGGGGGGGGGGGCGGGGTAGAGGCTGTGCTAATAAATTAAACCCTCAAGGGCACGTATGCAACAAAAGGGCAGGATGGCATTTCACTACAAACACCGAACAACCGTTTCACTCCGAACCAAACACCAAAGAGGAGCGAGGTTCATTATCCCAGAATACACCACAGAACACCGGTAACACACACACACACACACACACACACACAGACTACTGTAATACTGTGTAATACGGTGTGTTTGATGTCACAGAACGTCTGAAGTAAATATAAATATGAAGTAAATAAAGAACTCTGACATTTCAGATGAAGCGATGCTCTGCAGGTCGGTGATGATTAAATTCAGAGTTAAATAAAAAGATAGAGCCGTGAATGTCTCTGCGTCTGTAACGTTACCAAACCTTTACATTAACCATTCAGATGCTTTTACCCAAACCCTGCGATAGAGACAGCGGCTCTGTTCAATGTTTACTGAGGATAAATAAATGACAATCAACAAACAGCAGCCCAAACCAGAGGAGACGCAGTTACTATGACAACAGAGTTTTGCATCGGTGGAAGACGTGAATGGAGCGACTGAAAGTGAACATCACGCTCAAACAACTCAACAGATTCTCAAAACGAGTGGAGCGGCCAATTCAGAAGCTTTCCTGTACCGATTTTGCATGTTCTCCTGTTTCCTGCGTGGGTTTTATGCTAGGAGACTGTCAGGAATCAATCAGACTTCAGGCCTTCCCCAAACTGTTTCCGTAAATGTTTCATAAATGTTTGATTTGGTTCAGCTGTGATAATGAACCTGAATAAAGCGCCGAGTCAGTGATTTAAAGGCGCGTGTGTGTTGGATGATGGATGTTGATGTGTTTAATGTAGGACGTGTCTGAAGTCGGATGTGATGAGCAGATTTGTGTCAGCGTGTGCAGGGATAGGTCTCAGTCTCGGGAGCGTCTCAGAGGACGGAGTTTGTTGTTCTCGTTACGTGAGGAAGGAGAACGCAGCTCGTTCACATTTCACTTTTGAAATGAAAACTGTAGATCGATCTGCAAAATCACTGCAATTACTCTAATGACTAAGATCAGACTGTGATGTCAGAGCTGGGATAGGACCCACGGCTTTTTCATAAAGAAAGTGGACGTGGACGATTTCTTCAGGATCGATACTGGATTCATCGGAACACCGAAGCTGACTGAATGTGTACAATAATCAGAATAAAGATTCAGATTACAGACTGCTGAACAATAACCAGCTGAACTTCAGGTTACCGCAGGAAACGGAGTGCTGGAGCACAGGGGGGTGCGGGGGGGGGGGGTGATGGGGGGTGTGGTGGGGTGTGATGGGGTGTGTGATGGGGGGTGTGATGGGGGTGTAGTGTGATGGGGGTGTGTGATGGGGGTGTGTGATGGGGGTGTAGTGGGGGGTTATGGGGGTGTGGTGGGCGGTGTGAAGTGTGATGGGCGGTGTGATGTGATTGTGGGCGTGATGGGGGTGTGCGGTGTGATGGGGGGGTGCTGTGCAGAGCAGTATTCCCGTCCTCTTATTCATACAGAACTTTGAGTTCATGTGATGGGGGGGTGTGTTGGGGTGTGTGGGGGGTGTGATGGGGGTGTGATGGGGGTGTGATGGGGGGGGGGGGGGGTGGGTGGGGTGTGTAGGGGGTGTGATGGGGGTGCTGTGCAGAGCAGTATTCCCGTTCTCTTATTCATACAGAACTTTGAGTTCATGTGATGGGGGGGTGTGTTGGGGTGTGTGGGGGGTGTGATGGGGGTGTGATGGGGGTGTGATGGGGGGGGGGGTGTGGGGTGTGTAGGGGGTGTGATGGGGGTGCTGTGCAGAGCAGTATTCCCGTTCTCTTATTCATACAGAACTTTGAGTTCATGTGATGGGGGGTGTGTTGGGGTGTGTGGGGGGTGTGATGGGGGTGTGATGGGGGGGGGTGTGGGGTGTGTGGGGTGTGTGTGTGGGGGGTGCTGTGCAGAGCAGTATTCCCGTCCTCTTATTCATACAGAACTTTGAGTTCATGTGATGGGGGGTGTGTTGGGGTGTGTGGGGGGTGTGATGGGGGTGTGATGAGGGGAAGGGGTGTGGGGTGTGTGGGGGTGTGTGGGGGGTGCTGTGCAGAGCAGTATTCCCGTTCTCTTATTCATACAGAACTCTGAGTTCATGTGATGGGGGGTGTGTTGGGGGGGGTGTGATGGGGGTGTGATGGGGGTGTGATGGGGGTGTGATGGGGGTGTGTGGGGGGTGTGGGGTGTGTGTGTGGGGGGTGCTGTGCAGAGCAGTATTCCCGTTCTCTTATTCATACAGAACTCTGAGTTGATGTATATTTATGGCGTCTCAGAGCCGAGGTCGGGGCGCTGCATTGGATATGCTTCAGGAATTTTCTTCAGATGTCTCTGAGATCTTTTCATCGGGTTTTATTGCGGCGGCGAGCAGAACCCTGAGCTCCGGAGTTAAACTGACCACACCTGAGGTTCTAATGTCTGACCGTCTGCAGACAGACTGCTGCTCTGAATACAGACCGCAGAGAACCGCCAACCCACCACCGGCCCCTACTGAGGGGCACAGCTGGAAATAAAGCATGCACATCTGCCCCTCTGACATCACAGCTACACTCACAAACGAACGGAACCCAAAACGACGACGGCCTCGTCCCCAGATCCACCGGTAACGGCCTCCACTGCGGACAGTCCAGACCCCTGAGGAATCAGGACACTCAATCGATCACAGATCAGAAAAACAGCCAAAATACCCCCCCCCCCCCCACATCTCTCAATTCAATTCAATTCAATTCAATTCAATTCAATTCAATTCAATTAGTGACAAATGTTTACATTCATATCATCAAAGTATATTATATACAGATAAAATTACAGGAATAAATAAATAAATAAATAAATAAATACATGTTAACTCACTAATTAAGATTATGTGTATGTAAATAAATAATAATAGTAATGATTATATAAAAAGTATAAATATATATATACACTGTATATGGTAATAGAAGAAAATTAAATAAAAAAACAGACAATAAATAAACTTATATCATAATATATAACATAACTCACACTTTCTCTCTCTCTGACACACACACAAAAAACAGGTCAACAGCTGTCCTCATCAGTGTCCAGTTTAGACCAAACTGCCTGGACAGAATCATTTACTCTCAATCACACACACACACACACACACACACACACACACACACACACACACACACACACACACACACACACACACACACACACACACAGGAAGCTGTTTTGGAGCTGAGTGACGGTCTGCAGGGTGCAGATTTCACTTAATCGTCTCCTCCTTCGGGAACATCACATCACCCGAATCTCCCACAGCTGCACCCGCTCACCTCCTCCGCCCCCCCCCCCCTCCCCCTCAGACTCCTCGGTTCCTGTGGTTCTCTTCAGACAGAATGGAAACAGACCGTCCTGATGGTCCAGCCCACCGCGCGGAGAACCGAACACCTGATAACAAGCTCCACGTGTTGAACAGAACCTACGAACCCGATCACCACATGAGCGAGTCTCCGCCCCCTCCACTAACGACCTGCTCCAGAACCATTCTAATGAAGCTCTCCGGCTGAAACATGAATAATTCATATTGTTTTCACTGCTCTGCTCGGAAAGGCTCCAGTTAATAAGTTGGACTTTCTGTAATGGCACTTTCTAGATGTTTTTATTAGAATTAAACATGCGTACCGACGTCTCACCCCCGTCCTCCTGAGCTCATCAGAAAACCCTGTTTTAATTAACTCCACTTATTCATTCAAATTAAAATAATGAAGATGTGTTCTGCCCAAAGTCATTAACGTTTAACACCCCCCCCCCCCCCCCCCCACACACACACACACACACACACACACACGTGAACCTCCAGATCAAACCACAGAACAAACCTCGTCTGTGTGGACCTTCATTCAGGTGTTCATATTCATATATAAAATACATCGACCAATCACAGCCTTGCTTGTGCACCTTCACACATTAGTGTTCTGTAACGGTCCGTCCTCTGAACACGCTGGACGTTCATCCTTTAATATTAAAAACCCATTTATTTTGAGGGTGGGGTTGTACCCGCCCTGCGCAGCCCCACACCTCACACCTCAGACCTGCAGTGTGTGATCTCTGTACGACGGAACGGAGATGAATTTAATGTTCAGTCAAAAAGTTGTGTGTGTTTTTATTTAACTCTCTTTAATCATCACCATCACCTCCACCATCACCTCCACCATCACCATCACCTCCACCATCACCATGACCTACACCATCACCTCCTCCATCACCATCACCTCCTCCATCACCATGACCTACACCATCACCTCCTCCATCACCATCACCTCCTCCATCACCATCACCTCCTCCATCACCATTATCTCATCCATCACCTCCATCAACTCCACCAACACCTCCACCATCACCATGACCTCCATCATCACCATTATCTGATCCATCACCTCGATTCAAGTTATTTTTTATTGTTAATAATGTATATCTCGTTTTTCAGAGTATACATATATATTTGTATTTATTTGTATTGAACTCTCTTTAATGTCAGATGGAAGTTTAAACGCTGATTCCGGTTCTGAAGTCATCTGTGACTTATGAAGCTGTTGCTGCTGAAAACCGCTGACTCAGCTGCTGATGCTGCTAATTGATGGTGAAGCTGCTGAGTGGTGACTGATGCTGGATGTGTGTCGATGCCGGCGAGCCGACGTGAGGACCGGCTGACGTCACGCTCGGCGTGAACACGTGGATGATGTCGGGCGACGGACCACGTTAAATAAAAAAAACAAAAACGCTGACCTTCACTGAAATAAGAGGCTAAAAGAGGAAAGCTGTTAATCATCCAGCGCAGAAAAACCCCGAGGAGGAGAACCGTCCACCTAAAGGATAAGCAGACGGCTGGCTATTACAACCGATGTGCAGGGTGGTGGATCATCAACGCCACTGGATTTACAGAATTCAGAACACGTGACTTCAATCTGATCAGAGCCTCGCAATTAATAAGCCGACACCTGAGGACGCCTCTGTGTGAAGAACATCCAAAACTCCGGCTGAGGCTCCGCCTGCATTCAAACCGACACACTGCATACGACCCCAGCACTAAATCTGCCCGACAACAGAACGCAGAACACATCCTCACACGTACAACACTCTCAGTGTATAGTGAGGTAGTACACAGTATGTACTTTAGGATTGTGCTATTTTAAATACAGCCCCTTCACTCTTTGGCATGTTCTCCCATCTCAGCCCTCAGCTCAGAGCGCAGCAGCAACATCTCAGTGTGAATGGACCCCCCGCAGCCGGCCTTGGGGGATGCCGTATGGAATCAGATTCAGAGTCTAATCAACACCTCCATCGCAGTCTGCTGGAGCTCTGCCACCGAACACGACTCTGACGTGAACGCAGCCGCAGACACGCAGACGGGACCTGCACAAACTCAGCTGCAGCAGCTTCACAAACAGGAAGCCGGCATGCAGACTTCCTGTCAGCTCGAACCTGGGATCATTCACACGGAGTAAAGACACCCACTAAATAAAACAAAAGATTGTAAACAGCGTTCTACAGAGGGACACTACTACACCACCCCCCCCCGACGGAAGTGAAGGCTGCGGAGTGTCCGATCACACGCCCGCGGAGGGGTCCCATCACACGCCCGCGGAGGGGTCCGATCACACGCCCGCGGAGGGGTTCGATGTGAAATTTAAATGGTGGCACGGCGAGCGCAGCGCTCGGCTCGGTCCTATCCCGGCACAAAGCCTCGCTCTCCGGCCGGAACGCGGCGTCCTTCATCCCGCTGCAGCTTCCTCCTCATTAAATATTCATCTCCTCCAGAACATTCCCATTCAGTCTGCAGCTCGCACCTCACACCACTCTTAATGACCTGCGCACATCTGCGTCTGCGTCTGCGTTAGAGGAAGCCGCGTTCTGATTGGCTGGAAAAATGAGGCGCACTCATTCCAACAGCATACCGATAACACAGAGAAGAACATGCAAAAGAGAACCCTATCACCTCCATCATCACCATCACCATGACCTACACCATCACCATCACCTCCATCACCATGACCTCCATCATACTATTATCTCATCCATCACCTCCATCTTCACCATCACCATGACCTACACCATCACCTCCTCCATCACCATTATCTCATCCATCACCTCCATCTTCACCTCCATCATCACCTTTATCTGATCCATCACCCCCATCATCACCATTCAAGTTTTTATTTTATTGTTAATAATGTATATATAGTTTTTCAGAGTATATATATATATATATATATAGTATTTATTTTCTTTTACGTTACTGATGTTTTCTTTTTCCTTTGAATCAGAAACCAAACTGAATAAATTGGATCAGGATTTCTCTGGAAGCCACACGCAGTGTGATGATTTATCATGGCATGCAGAAGAGCCCGTAGCTAGAATTGGTATCGGGCTGAGACGAGCCTCCGATGAGGCTGAGACGAGCCTCTGCTGCTGCGTGGGAAGATGTTTTGCTCGCAGAGGCCCAGAGTCAAAATAAAGAGTCATTTGTTTTTCTTTCAGCAGAACTGCGACAGCTGTCGAGACACTTTTTCACTTATCCTCCGCCGGCGGCGGCGTGGAGGCCGTCAGGACGCCTGCGATCGTTTCTGATCACCTCAGCCCTCATGAGGAAGGTCATCCATAATAAATATATATGTTTTGAGGGTTTCGTGCTGCCAGGGGGATCTGAAACCTAAGAAATGTGTTTACGGAACCCTCCCCAGATTACCCAGCAGCCTGATGGATGAAGACAGATGTCAGAGGAGAGAAGGCGGACGGTCCTCCACCTGCGGAGCGGATGGCAGGCGAGTCGAGATGGAAATGGAGAGACGGAGAGATATGAGGACGCGCTGCCTCCGGTGATGGCGAGGTAATTATCTGCCCTCGGCTTCTTATTTCGGTGGAGGACATTGCATGGAGGACCGGCGCGGACCCCGCGGCACCGCGTCCTTATCGCCGCCTCGTTTTTAATCACGCTCGGGCTGCTGAAGGAGCGCTCGGGGGGCTCCTCATCCTCAGCTCGCGGTTCAGAGACGGACCACGCACTCCGCCAACAAACACACTTTATTATTTTAGCCTGTTTTAAATACACAAACACGGAGGACACGCACTGTCCCGCCCACGCATGACCTTCTGCAGCGGGGGTCGAGCAGACGGCGCCCGCCGCCGAGCCGAATATCAATTCCAATCGTGAAGCGAGGGAAAATGAGAGGGAAGATATTTAAATGAATGTCAGAGATCAAAGGGTTTCCTTAAAGTCGGCCGTTCGGCGTTCCGGAGGCTTAAAAACCAAACGCAGGAACGCAGGACGCGGAGAGGAGGACATTACAGCAGCAGAGCGGCCCTCTTATAAACTCCCGTTATGGATCCCGCTTCAAAGTTTCCAACGGGGGGACGGGGGGACGGGGGGGGGGGTGTCCTCGTGGTTGTGTGGTTGGATTGTAGGGTTCTAACGGAGCGTTGCGTTTTGGTATCTTCTTTATTTTTAGCTAAATGAAGTTAAAATAAGGCGCGTTGTGATGAATCACATGTTTGGAACCGGATCAAACCGGTTCATGTTGCCGTGTTTATTTTAGACGCCGTGGTGCCGAGTTTGCTGAATTTATCACCGATCTGATTTAAAGAGACGATGAACCCAAAGCATCGACCCCCCGGACGTCACACGCACTGGACTCAGAACAAAGAGTGTCGGACACGTCGTCAGCCGCACTATATCACAATGATCCACGAGGTCAGGAACCGAGCGCCGGACGGCGAGCCCGAGCTTCCCGTGAGGCGTTATTAACCCCGAGACCCGGAGAAGAAACTAGAACTCATCACATTTAAACGGTCAGCGGAAGTCCTTTAAAGTTTGCCTTTCGGTTGGACAGGTGAGTGACGCGGTGACGGAGCAGATGACGCTCGACGTTCTCACTTCAGATAAAAAAACTCAACATTAAAACGGTGTAAATATTCCACTGCAGCCTCCGCAGACCTGATGATCGCTCACGTTTAAATCGCCATGGTAACGAGTCGGACTGCAGACGGAGCTCCACCTCACATCAAAACAATTACAAGGTTAATACAAAACAAAGACTTAAACGTTAAATATAGGGGCGGCACGGTGGCTTAGTGCTTTAGCATGTTCTCCTCTCAGCGCTGGGGATTCCCGGTTCGAATCCCAATCTGGGTGGAGTTTGCATGTTCTCCCCGTGTCCGCATGGGTTTCCTCCGGGTTCTCCGGTTTCCTACCATAGTCCAAAAACATGGATCAAGGTGAATTGAATTCTCCAAATTGCTCCATATAGAGTGTGTGTGTGTGTGTGTGTGTGTGTGTCTGCCCAGCACCCGAAACATTCTCCCCTGGATGGGAATGGGGAACCCCCCCCCCCGTGACCCTAATAGAGGATAAAGTGGAAGATAATGGATGGATAGATGGATGGATGTTAAATGTGTTGCTGTGATGTCTACAACAAATAGAACATGAAACTGCAGGAGCTCAGGAACCGAAGCTCATACGCAGACCATCAACATGAACGTATAGACCGCAGGACGTCCTGAAGCTGATGGAACCGTCTTTATGGGAACGCTGATGGCTGCAGAACGTGTGGAGGTGATGGAGCTGAGGGTTCTCGTGATCCTAACAGACTCAGTTGTATGAATTTTCAATGCGATGTGAACGCGATGCATCTCTTTTGCCGCCCACTGCGCCGCCTCAGACACAGAGGACGGGGCGAGACAGCGAGACAGCGGGGGACATTAAAGGTTAAAGAAACGATGGCACCGACACCGATTGCACCGTCAGTTCATAAAAACGTTTCCATCTCAGAATGATACGAACAAATCTGCACAGCTGGATCACACGTTCCATCATTCTGCGCAGAACCTCAGAGAGGGTCCATAAAAACAGCTGGAACAGAACCCCGTAAAGTTCTGCTCATCAGAACCGGACCCATTTAAAGCCGCGGCGCCGGTGAGTTAAACATTCACGTCACGATCATTAACTCATGATCTTCCTCATGACATCCTCATCCTCCCTCATCACAGTCTTCATGAAGTGACTCCAGCTCTGCGGCAGTGTTTCTGTGACCCCCCCCCCCCCGACCTTCCTCCTTAAATGATACAGGACCGCAGCTGACCCTGGTTCGGTTCTGCCTCCATTCTGGACCGCAGGTGTGGACGGTACGACGTCCTGTTCTTTAGGACGTCATTAAAGAGACTGAGTGCTTACAGAAGGGGGCGGTGTTAACCACACAAACCCATCCAAGTTCAGTCATGCTGGAAGAGAAAAGGGCCTTCCCCAAACTGTTGCCCCAAATTCACCATTGTTATTTTTATTTTGAGTAATGACCACAAACTTTGATGGCACGGTGGCTTAGTGGTTTAGCATGTTCTCCTCTCAGCGCTTGGGATTCCCGGTTCTAATCTCAATCTGGGTGAAGTTTCCATGTTCTCCCTGTATCTGCGTGGGTTTCCTCCAGGTTCTCCGGTTTCCTCCCACAGTCCAAAGACATGGATCAAGACAACTGAATTTTCCAAATTGCCCCATATAGAGTGTGTGTGTGTGAGTGAGTGTGTGAGTGTGTGTACAGTGATAGATTGGCGCCCTGTCCTGGTTGTATCTGCCCTGCGCCCGAAACGTTCCCCCCTGGATGGGCATAGGGAACCCCCCCCACGACCCTAGTAGAGGATAATGGATGGATGGATGGATTACAAACTTGTCCTGAACGCTGGAGTCGATTTTAAAGACGGTATTTTCGTTCTCTCGACTCCCACAATTCCGTTCTAATGACTTCTAAATTTAAGTGGATGCTAATTTAAATGAATAGCCTTCCTGCCCAATTTAAAAAGCAATTACTGTTAATCCTGAGGATCAAACCGCAGCTGGTTCCAGCAACAAAACAAAACAAAGTGGAGCGGCTCGGCGCGGGGCGGTCAGCGTCTGAACTGAGGCGGACGGGCCAGGTCAGAACTGAGAGCTACAAACTGCAGGTAATAAAGGAAAAGGCACCGGCTCGTTTCAAACTAAATAAAAAGCAAATGGAAACAGACCTGCGCGCTTCACGTCCCAAAAATTCCGCCTGCTCCTGAAAAGAATTTCCTCCTTGATCCACCGTGCAATTTTCGGAATCTGCGAACCGGTCCGAGCCAAGATTCCGGCCGCGAGGGGTGGGGGGGTTCGGAGGGGGTGGTAACAGCTGTGTGAACCTCCTCCATTCCTGTCGGTTGGGCGCGGGCACACAGAGCACCGTACGGAGGCGCGAGTGTGACGGCGGGAGGGCGAGCTGTCAGCACCCATCAACTCTTTAATCTCATACACGGAGGTATGACCTCACGGAGCAGGAACGCCCGTGAGGGCCCCGGGGCATCCACCCCGCACCATGAATCATCGGCCCTTCACGTCCAGATCGCATGGCTTTCATCTGGATCCCCTACGAACGGCGCAAGAACATACCAAACACACCGCGTTCCTCACCGTAAAGAACATAAAATATAAAGCTTAATGATTGATGACGTGATCGGAGAGATCAGACGCTCACACACTCGCAGCAGCATCAGATTCAAACAGAACAGAATTAAAGAACAGAGAGGAAACTAAAGAACCACAGAGCAGAACAGAGCAGATTTAAAGTTTGAGGTAATCCTGTGTGTTCAGTCTGTTCTCTCAGGTTCATCACGGTGGAACCAGCAGGACGGTCAGAACGGTCAGCCGGTAACGATCGTTAATCCTAAATGACACATTATTAGAGTCTCTCTCTGAATAAAGTCATTCCTCTGTGAATACTGAACACGGTAATTACACCGGACTCACAGTTACAATAATCCCCGTAATTAACTGCCATCGTTAAAAATAAAAAGACATGCCAGAGTTTCTTTTCGATCTTTAACTGATTATTTAATTGATTATTAATCTCTTAATTAAACCCGAATCGTTTGGATTGAAGGAGCATCTCTGCTGATTATATAAAATATCATAATGATTTAATAAATTCGTTTATTAATCGGTCTCATGTCCTGAAGTGGATTTCTAAACCTCATGTGACCTTCAGCACCACATTCTGATTGAAATGATTGGCTGGATCAGGTGAGGGGGTATTTAAGGTCAGAGGTCAGGTCTTCAGAAACCCCAAATGTCCAGGAGGTAGGTGGTCGATCATCATCATCATCATCATCATCATCATCATCATGAACTCAAACTCAATCATGCAATCAAACCGAAACGATGGAGATCAATTATCATTAAACAGATGTTTTACAAATCTCCCATGATGCATCACGCAGCTGTGCAGGTATTTAAATTGAACTTCTTTATGTGAAGCTCAGATGTTCCTGCAGTTCTGATGATGGTGTTCACGCTGAGGGTACGAACTGAAGCGGCCCGTATACAAAACAATCAACTGAATCAATACTCTCAGGTTTTATAGGAGCGTCAGATTTATAAGAGCGTTGCGCGGTCCTCACTCGCTGTGTTTTGGGTGTTCCCTGCACCCCCGCTGCACCAACACGCTGCTCCCTAATAGCTTTGCTTGGGAAAGCCGTGAGCAGTGAGGTGCACACGGCCCGTCCCTGAGTAACACCCCCCCCCCCCACCCCCCCGTACGGACTGGCAGTTGTTTTGGTTTAATGTGTTAAATTTAACCAGTGACTCCACATTTGGCGCCTGATGCAGAAAAACAGGAACAAAAATGAACCCTGCAAATGGCTCGAGATCCGCAGGGGGCAAAATACGCTCTGTGTGTGAGCAATTAGTCGAGGCATGAAGTGTGTGAGCGAGCGAGAGAGAGAGAGAGAGAGAGAGATGTAGCATGGTGTTCCATCAGAATGTGTGTGAATCGTTCACGCTGATAAAACCGTACGGGAGGAGCTTTAAAAACATCTGATTGAACATCTGAATGCTCATGATGAACACGGCTCTACCCCCAACCCCCCCCCCCGCTGGAGAAGCCTCGCCCTGTGTGGATAAAGTGTACTTTGCTTCCTTTCACCTGCGGTATTTCTATTTTTACTTCGTACAGAGTTCAGCATCATGAACTGCGACCTGCTGGATCCATCATCCTGTAAATAATGGAGCAGCAGCACAGCAGCAGATCTGGGTCACGCTGCACACGGTTTCAGGACACGTCGCTCCATTTAATCATTATCTTACAGACACGAGTGAAAACAAAACATCCAATCAGAGAGCCTCCTCACTGCAGCGGCGCCGGCAACTGCCCCATGTGTGAATGTGTGTGTGAATGTGTGCCCTGTGACAGACAGGCAGCCTGTCCGGGGTGTGCTCCTTCACTCTGATGGAGGATGGGATAGGCTGTAGCCGAGCCTGCCGAGCGGATGGGACTCGGTGCGGGTCAGAGTGCGGAGCTGCAGTGATGACCTTGATCACTTCTCTTCTGTATTTTCGCGGCTCCCCTCGCAGCTCGAACCCGCGGCGCCGCGGCGGCGCTAATTAGCTCCGAACCGTCAAGAGTCCAACAGACTTCCACACGGCCCGAGGCTAAAGCTCCACCGCTCCTCCTCCTGAAGAGAGAAACCTCAACGGTGCCGGGGCAAGTGAGGGAAATCTCACCGAGAGAGCAACAAACAAACAGAACGCCGGGTGTGTGAGCGAGCGAGCGAGCGAGAGAGAGAGAGAGAGAGAGAGAGAGAGAGAGAGAGAGAGAGAGAGAGAGAGAGAGAACGTCAGCCCTGCAGGTCCGAGATAAAAGAACAAATACAACCAAGTGAGCAGAATTAATTAAAACTAAGACTTTACCACAATGTACCATTAATGTTCATTTCCACTACATCCACCCCCCCCACTCACACACACACACACACACACACACACACACACACACACCTCTGGTTCTACATGGTGGAATGTTCTACATCTAAAACAGAATTCAGCTGATGAGACTCCACACGGACAAACCAACCACATGAACCACAGATTTGGAAACACTGAGCTTACAGGGGTGTTTTTTGTTAAGCCCCGCCCCCTGTGGGGAGGTTTTCTGGGAATTTTGAATTCTAAATTCTAAACGTAACATGAATTTCAACCCCCAACCCGAACACATGAGAACCCCGCTGCCCTCCGGAACCAACCATCAACCTTCAGATCAAACCTGATGACTGTGGCATTCAGCTGAATGAATCCTGGGAGATTTTATAACCCCCCCCCCCCCACACACACACACACACACACACACACACACATTTCCTGAGGGTGTACTATCCCGGCCCCAATCTGATCCTGGACTCGGGTGGAAACTACGCGTGAGGTATGCAGGTTCTATTTCAATGACAGCGCAGCGTTGGAGGGAGGGAGGGAGGGAGGGAGGATGAAATGTGACGGGGCCGGCCGGGGGGGGGGGTGAATTAATGCCCTGTATCATGTCAACTATTTTAGAGTGCCCTATTAATTCAGATGAGGACGGGCCCGGCCTTTTCTAAGCAACGCTTCATAATATTTAGTGCTTACGCAGCGCTGCAAGGTGACGGCGCCACCCGCGCTCCGCAGTCTAATACCTTCAGTCGGGGATCAGAATGATGAGTCAGGGGCCCCGTTTAGGCTGCACAGGGTAACTGGCTCCGGGGTCGCCGTTCGTCCTCTAGGCATGTGTCAGATGCACATTAACTCCCCGTGGTGACGGTGCAGCCGAGAGAACCTCGATCAGCGGGAGAAAACACACACACACACACACACACACACACACACACAGGTGGCCACATGACTACATCTACAGTTCAACCAAAGCATCGCAAAATATCAGCAAGTCTTGGTTTTATTTCTTCTTTATTAGGCTGCAGCATTAAGCTTTAATAAAACGGCCCCCTAGTGGTGGAGCAACTACAGCACAGCTCTTTTAAAAGTTTCAAGTCGAATTAAAAATCATATAATATTCAAATATCTTGTGCTTTTTTTATATTTCTGGAGCATCTAATAGGAATATCTTTCCATAAATGAATAACATCAGCTCTGAAACATATTAAAAGCTTCTAAGAAGTTTAAAAAGTTCAACACACCACATTAATTAAATAGTTTATCAAACGAGTTCTATTTAAATTAGAGGTAATTACAGTTCTGTTTAAAAGGTACAGGCTTCAGGACTTGTGTTTGGTCAGGTTTGAGGATCTGCAGGTCAGATGATGGTCCATCACCTAATGTGAGCTTCCAAACTGGGAGGTAAAGTTATCTCCTTTATTTAAAAACCATCACGGCCCCCTCAGACCCTCGGAGTTGGTGCAGGAACCGTCTGGAGTCACTTAACCTTCTGCGTGCCCCTGTAATATGATTTTGTGATTTAAAGGGAAAGAGCTAATGAGCAGAGCCCTCGTCATTATTCTCACATCAAACAGAATGACGCCGCGACGCTTTGCCCTTTTCTCTGCAGAGGGCCTTTAATGGTGAATATCACTCGGCCATGATGCAGCATTTTCCTCCATTAGGAATTAGTCACGAGCAGAGCTGTTCCCCTCGATCAGGGCTGGACTTTAATCCCGGGCTCGGCGCGGGTCTCGCGTTGGCCTTTGGGGTGAGAGACCGGCTCACGGAGGAGATGAAGCAAACACACCGCCATGGAGGCTTATTCTGAGAAAGAACAGACCCAGAGGTTCCTGCACAGCGAGATCTGCACTGTATTACCCTGCCTCTGTAAAGCCACACTGAAATGGACTTTTCAGACCCGGGATAGGACTCAGAACTTCAGACAGTTCCACTGAGAGAGCGAGAGAGAGAGAGAGTGCAGAATAACAACTGAGGCAGCACAGATGGAACCATTAAATAAAGATTTAAAGGAACCATCGTGAATCATTTCCTAAAAATTAATTTAGAGAAAATGTTGCTTGATTAATTGATTGATTATTCCAGTAATTGTTAGTTGCAGCTCTATTCTGTGTAAAATGATGTATTCATCCTCTGGTTTTAAAGCGTACACACACACACACACACACACACAAGGACGGGCTTTTATACTTTCCTTGTACTGAGACAAGAACATGAACCATAATTACTAGGAAATATGAAGCAGAGTGAGCATGAGCCTTTAAACAGCGAGAACACTCCGTCGCAGAACACGGAACACAGAACCCTCTGTCACGAAGCAAAAGAACTAAAATCTTAATAATCTACGGAGAGATCGGTTAGAAGGTCGTCAGTCACACCCATGTGAAGCGTTCTAATGGGTTCCTTCAGAACGTCAGAGCCATGACGAGGTAACACGTCTGACTGACGGCTGAGCAGCTAATTAAACACTCATTTTAACACCTTCATCTGCGCAGACGCCGGGATTGACGTTAATGATGTGTTTTAAACTGACTGTGCACTCCATTACACACACATCAATAGATTTAAATCTAAAATCACGGCGCTGTTAGTGAAGCAGGACGGGGGCTTCGGTTCTGTATTTGCTTCTCTGTGGACGTTCTGCTTCAGAGTAAATGTCCCGCTGCACTATGACCGTGATGAAAACGCTTCAGGCCCGATCCTGACAGCGTTTACCCTCTTAACAAACGCCGGCATGCGCAGCCATGATTCTTCACTCCCTCATCCATCACCTGCTCCACCCCCGCTGCGCTCGCTCACTCCGGCAACCTGCTCATAATCCAACCCAGGTTTCACTCAACACATCTGAGGTCCACTGTGGAACCAAAGACTTAAATCAGACTGAATTAAGATCAAAGGCAGGTGAGAGAGGCATCAAAAACATCATGAAAACCTGCTGATTCCGAGGTAACAACCTTAAGAAGCTGCTTTTCAGGAGGTTTCCCAATCTATGAGGGATCGGGATAGGCTCCGGTGAACCTAATTAAGACGAGCGGCTTAATGAATAAGGATAATGAATCCTTTTTTAATGATATGAGTGTCAGAGTGTACCGTATCAGTGCAGAATAAGGAAGGTCCCGCGTCCACACTGAAACCCAGAACAGCAGATCCGTCAGCGTGAGCTCCGGAACGGAACTCTGATATTCAGATCTAAGCTCCCGTCCGATCTGCCCTCTGATTTTAGAGTTCCTTAATGAGCAGCGGGATTTTAATTATTGTAAACATGAGGAAGAACAATGAATTCTTTAGCGAGGTACAACCTCGATTAGGACTCCGCCATCATCAACCTGGAGGCTGTGCTGGTTTAATTAACATCTCCCACTCCGTAACCTTTAATTAAATGTAATTAAAGAGGTATAAACAGCGTCTGGAGTCTGGAGACGGGCGGGTCGTGATTCCTCACCTCCTCTCTGGTGGCTTCACGCTCACGTCAGGTCCAGCAGGATGTGGAATATGCGTGGAGTCAGGAGACGGAGCCGATACTCTGATGTTCAGTCAGACTGCGGCCGCGCCGTCACGCCGCCTTTCGACTGGCGTTCTGTGAGAACAGAGAGGCCGGTTCCGAGGAGCTGCGAGGGGAACCGTGATTTAAAGCTGTGAGTGGAGGAGAACGTTCAGAGGACGCTCTGCAGCGGAACGCCGTGGAAGTTCGGTGCTCAGAGCTGATCCTGTCGAAATGCAGGAATGTGTGACTGAGGCTCGGGATGTGACTGATGGAGTTGGGAATGGCATCTGTTCTATAGGGTTCCCTCATCGTCTGGAAAACCGATATTTTATGCGTTTTAAGTGAAATTATACGCTACACTTCACACGCTACGAGAAACGAAGCAAATGAACCCCCGCTGTTCAAAACGCATACAGATGCTGAAACATCTGCTCACGAGCATCTGCACACACAATCTCAAAGACTAAAAAAAGCTTCAAAATTCATCTGAACTTTGGTATGTTCTTTTTTCTCTCCATCATCTCAGTGTATGTAACACTCTGTATGTACATGAACATCCTGGTCCAAAACATCTTCTCCTGGAAAGGCATTCTGTCAGGTGTGTCATTGGGAATCTCAGTTCTAATTCATCCCAAAGGCGTTTGATTATCAAACCTTGATGGCACCCTGCTCTGTGCACTGAGGAAACGTTATACTGACACACGAAAAGGGCCTTCCCCAAACTGTTTCCACAGAGCGGGAAGCTTGCACATGTTCAAAACGCATGCCTATGCGCCTGATAAAAAAAAAAAAACCCTGGACTCGGTGATTAAGAGGTGCGTGCCCATACTTTTGCTGAACTGGTATGTAAAACAAAACTAACAGCAGAAAAGTAATAAACTGTAATTCAGCCGTGCAATTATCTGAGAGCAACGCGCCGCACGATCAATAAATGTCAAGGCTTTGGATCCGTGTGTGATTTTGAAAGAGCGCCGCTGCGTTTCTCCGATTCGTTCTTCGTATAAAGATAAATTCACTTTAACGTCTTCAGACAACAGAAACTGATATGAAGCCGTGCGCCGGCCTCATAACTCTGCTGCTAATTCGATTCCAGCTATTAGTAAAACAAAAGTGCGGCTCCACCCGGACGGGCGGCTCTTCAGGCCACGCCTGTGTGGAAAATATGACCCTTCCCCTGTGTCACCTTGATGTATGACTATAAGTCTCAACACATTTAATGGGGCCATAAAAGGCACGGTAATTCTGCCAGGCTTGATAATAATAGACTTACAGCGCCATCATCAACATAGTTTTGGTTTGAAGCTGGTGAATTAATCCCCGCTGCGCCCGTAAGCCTTGACCTAACGAGCAGACCGATGCACGGATGTCACATGAACTGCAACCTCGAATAGCAGAACGGAGAGCCAACTGCTTTCGGAGCCGCAGATCTGTGGCAAAGGTATAACCACCTTAATGTTTCAGACACACATGATCAGAGGGTTTATATCTGAAGTGTAATTGGTTCCGGGGTAACAGAAGGTGGACGGCGCCGCCGGTTCTCTGAGCCGGCTGCGGGGTGACATTTACTTTATGACTGCCATTCTGGTGAAAAGGCGTAAAATGGTGGTGATTAATATTAAAGTTGCATGTCTTTCTCTCAGAGTGGGTCAGTGAGGGCCTCGTGCCCTGCTTACAGCAGCTATATTTACCCCACTAAAGCGTAATAGCACATCACGTTGGGATTCTATTACCCTCCACAGCGTCACACTAATGAACACAGACATCCCAACACCACACACATCTCGTGCACCCTCACTCAGACCACTCTGACCTCATCACACACCGAGATAAAGATAAAGAAAGTCCAAATTCTGAGCCTAATGAGGGATGACGGGACAGGCTGCAATCTAAAGCCATCAGTACAGCTGCTGTGATGAAGCTCGTCTGGTCTCTGTCTCTGAAAATCAACGTTCCTTATTAATCCTCCAGATCTACATCAGAGGTTCAGCTGAGTGACCACCGTGAGCAGACCGTCTACATTTACTGCATCCGGACAAAATCCCTAAACCAGCATGAGGAGGCGGAGCCAAAAACCTAAAGTTTAAATCAGGTCAAATCCAGAAACCTAAAGTTTAAATCAGGTCAAACCCAGAAACCTAAAGTTTAAATCAGGTCAAATCCAGAAACCTAAAGTTTAAATCAGGTCAAATCCAGAAACCTAAAGTTTAAATCAGGTCAAATCCAGAAACCTAAAGTTTAAATCAGGTCAAACCCAGAAACCTAAAGTTTAAATCAGGTCAAATCCAGAAACCTAAAGTTTAAATCAGGTCAAATCCAGAAACCTAAAGTTTAAATCAGGTCAAATCCAGAAACCTAACGTTTAAATCAGGTCAAATCCAGAAACCTAACGTTTAAATCAGGTCAAATCCAGAAACCTAAAGGACACAAGACCTGAAACCTGGAGTCCAAGTCAAGACCAACTTAAGAAACTACTAAAGACGCATCTTTTTAACAAATACCTGTTGAAGGAAAAAAAAATATTAATGAAAAAAAAAAAAGGGGGGGGGGGTGCAGCATCATATATAACAATCAGGTTTAATAATTCTACAGTGTAGCTGGTTTTCTTTATGACTTTTTTGGATAAAAGCGTCTGCTAAATGACTAAATATAAATGTATGATCACAACACTGAAGTAAAAGGTGGTCAGGATTTATTTTCTGTGAAGTAAATATCTTTATACACACACACACACACACACACACACACACATATATATATATATATATATATATATATATATATATATATATATATATATATATATATATATATATATATATATATATAAAAGCAAGAGAACACTTATAGATGCATTACACTTGAGCACATGACCACACACACACACACACACACACACACACACACACACACACGATTACACACTGCGTCAGGCGGCACATTCCATAAATAAAGTGTCAGAATGAAAAGACGGTGGTTAAGAGGACGGTGATCTCTGAAACATCATCTCAGTTGAGTCAGCTGATCGTCCGGTCGCTGCAGGAGCTGCCCAGGCTGCCATTGTGTGCAGGACTTTATCTGCCGTTTTTAAAAGCAATGCCCCGGGAGAAGCATTTGAGCGTTTGTATAGAACCTCAGAATGAAAAGCTTTTCAGCCCTTTCTGTCGATGCCACTATGAACTCTGAATTCTGAGGAATACAATCTTCTATTCATTGTGTTTCCAGCGAAAGCCTTCAAACGGGAGAGTTCTGTAGAGACCCAAACAACTTTATCCTCCGACGTGCAGAAGCTGCAGCGGACAAAAGAGCCGTTCGATCCGATGACATCAGGACAGAGGACGGTCCTGTGATGTATAAACACAGCTGGAATATTAGTTTTAGTTAAGTGTGAAATGACAAAGCAATGTTCCACTGCACTGGTTCTCAAACTGGGTTCCTGAACCTTTGGAGGTGAAACATGTTTAAAGTTCTGAAGGTGAAGCTGAAGAACGTGATGTATCTGCTGATGATCTAAAGAGAGACATACGAGGAGGAACGGTTTATTTGTTCTCTACAGAGGGTCCTGGATGTTCAACACTGAGGGGCCCTGCTGTAAATTATTGTGCGATTTCAGAGCGGTGACCTCGGGTTAAGGTGGACTGTTGCTGATTAAGTTGGCTGCCACACTCAGGGGCCCTGACCTCAACCCTATCTGCCAGCTTCATGATGAACTGAAACATCTGGAACATTAGATCCAGATTTGTGGCTGAAATCCAGTTTTAATGCTGAATGAACCCACAGAGTGCTTATCCCATCATGAACCCAGTGCATATTAAAGACACAAAAGGTGTCCACATACTTTACAACTGCTTCACCAAACTCAGCACTCAAGAAAAGAGCATTTTGGTTGGAGCTCTTCTGCCCCTTGGTGGTTGTATTAATCCTCTGCAGGAGAGTCGGAGGGTAAATCAGAAGGTAAGTGGGGCTGACAGAGAAATGTTATAACTGTTTAAATAAAGAACTCAGGGGAACCGAGGACTCCTATCACATGAACTGCCCCACAGAACCCCAAACCACCCCCCACTCACTACCACCCCAGAGCAGTGTACAGTTACAGTTCAGACTGACCAGCACCTCAGTCATTCTGTCAGACGCGTCCGAAGCAGGACGTTCCATCAGACGGATCTCAGGACTGGAACTTTTACAGGAGGTTTATTTTTCTGGCCTAATGAGACGTTTTAAGCTTCGTGTGCGTTTGTTTTAACAAACCTAACGGAAATGACTAACTGCCTGCTTCCATCTGTAAATCTTACACAAATAATCATTAGCAAAGGTTCGACAAGAGGAACTTTACATAAATAATTATATAAAGCCGTTTAAACAACTGCAAAAAAAAACTAGACAAAGTCATAAGTTAACAATTTCATTCTTTACATTTCATTAAAACTGCACCCTGTTATTCAAAAAGTACATTTATTAGTTTGATTAGTTTATTTAAATGACGTAAAATTATTTTTTTTACTGATAAAAAAGGTTCTAATGAATTGTGGGACATGTTCAGGGATCACTTGATGAGCATAAACTCTGATGCAAACAGCATAAATGATAAAGATCAACCGAGCCACAACCAGCCAGCCCTACACTTTTAGTGTGATAGCATTCTGCGTCCACTAGAGGGAGCCAGACGAACACCATCAATACAAAAATCAAGCTTTACTTCGGTTCTAATTCTATATATTAATATTAAAATGTTACAGATTTAACGGAGTTCCTCCTAAAACATGTCAGCAGAGGGATTCTCCACTCAGTGTAAAATAACTGCTGCACTGCATTAAGAACAGGAGTTCTAAATGAAGGAGAACGTTGGGAGGAACACCTTAGAATGGGTTCTAATGCTCCTGTGAGTGTAAAGTGCAGGCGTCCCAGTACTTTTGGTCATACATGTATCCTTAAACATGACCGCATCGCTGCGTACAAAGCAAAGAACCCCACGTTCTACACGGCGCCCTGAACTCGATCACACAGAACATCTTTGTGATGAACTGCAGGCCAAAATTAAAGCCAATAAAGTAATAAAGCTCCACAAAGGAGAGTTATTACAGTTCATATGAACACCTGGGGCTTTATAATGACCGGCTCATACGGGAGGGGGGGGGGGGGGGGGGGGGTATGTTTTTATGGTTTCAATTAAAAATGTATTGAAACTAAATTCTCAGCCTTCATAATAAAAACCTCACCTTAACGGGACTCTTAATCTAGTATTAGATTGAATAAATCTGAAGTAATCTGGTGATCTGTGACTGAAGGTCAGAAGGTCATGAGAGGGATAAGACCCTGCGTCAGTCTTCAGTGATCCTGTGCCGGGTTCGAGTCTGATTGTTCACAGTCGATCGTTTTCCCATGCTGGGATCAGTGAAGGGACAGAGACACCCCCCCCCCACCATGTCTACCATGATGCAACAGTTTGTTTCTTATTTGCTGTGACTCTCGGTCGCGTGTCCCATAATGAACGACCTTTACGTGAGTGCTCGAGTGGAAGTGACTCCTGAGATTACGGACGTTCTGCGGGTCAGACGTTTATGGAACGTTCTGCAGACATGACGCCGCTTCAGAGCGATTGTGATGTGTGATGTCAGAGCTCAGTGCAGGGCGCGATGGCTTTTATTACAGATGTGAAATGAATACATCAGAGCTCGACTGCGTGTGCCTCGCCACAAACACGTCATACAGCCAGAAAACCGTGTGTGTGTGTGTGTGTGTGTGTGTGTGTGTGTGTGTGTGTGTGTGTGTAAAACCTCAACCCTGATTCTGCATGGGACACTCAATCGGGTGTTGTTCTGAACATACGAACGTGACGTTTAATCCCAGAGCGTTTTAAAGTTTCTGTAGTTTCAGAGTTTATTATCTTTTGCTTTGTGTAACTCAGACCTTTGATGTAAACGACTTCAGACAGAAGCTGTTCTGATCCGTTAACATCGATCTGGACTCGAGCACCACGGCGACACCGAGGTGAACGCTCGCTCCTCACTGCATTCAGATTTCTAAGCAGAGCAGACACGGTTTTTCCCCTGTGTGGAGTTTGCATGTTCTCCCTCTGTTTGTATGGATTTTCTCCAGGAGCTCAGGTTTCTTCCCACAGTCCAAATATATGCAGGCAGCTGAATTTGAGATGCTGCCGCTGCATCCACAGAGTGGGAGGAGAAAATCTGTGTTCGCTGGTTTCTAACCTGCACACCGCTCAAAAGTTCCACAGAGACTTTTATTAAACCTGTTGAGTTGAGAGCCACAGTCTGAGACTCCGGGTCTGCGGAACGGCCCCGGCTCCTCATGGGGCCCCTTCAGAAAATTAATTACCCTGCCCTATTATAAATCAACCACCACCATCTGCATGGAAATATTGTATTATTGATCCCACTGTATGAAGAATGTGAGAGAATGGGGAGAGTGTGTGTGTGTGTGTGTGTGTGTGTGTGTGTGTGTGTGTGTGTGTGTAATAAAATCAGCTCTGGTTAGGAGTCAAAATGCCTCAGCTGTGTGTTTCTCCTCCAAAACACCGTTCACGCTGATGAAAAGCTTTATAATTAACTAACGAGCTGAACTGACGTCAGCAGCATCGAGCCTTGAGGAGATTCCAGAAGCATTCAGGGTCCAGCAGGGCTGCACGATGGAGACTGACGCATGGTTCCAGGCACTCGGTTTAGTTCCTAACTTTCTGAAGCCTCAGTAAATAGTTCAGATTATATTTTTTTTCTCGTGGGTAGGAACTTTCCACACGTCACAGGTCCAGGACCTGTCCAGCAGACCGAGGGCAGCCCCTCACCCATGCTGCAGTGGGGGGGGGGGGGGGGTGTTTATAGATGGTCTTATCATTTATTGAGCTGCACGAGTATGGCTTTAAAAACCGAGAGCCACTTCAGTAAGAGAGCCCCTCGTCGTCGTCGCCACTCGAGTCCAAACGCAGGCCAGACTAAAGGAATTAGCTTCATGTTGACCTTTATAAAGGAAAACACTTACAGAATCAGAAGGTTAAGCACCGTTTGGATTGGGTTTGGATTGGGTTTGGATTGGGTTCAGCTCGAAATAACAAAGCAGCAAAGCTGAGCAAAGAATCGTAAATTCATTCAAGTAAGAAAACAATGAAGAATAAACCGGCGCCTGTTTTTAATTTCATCTGCCAACACGCCGCACAACGTGTGACGGAGCGACTCCAGAGCCACCACAGAGCGACTCCAGAGCGACTCCAGAGCGATTCCAGAGCGACCACAGAGCGACTCCAGAGCGACTCCAGAGCGATTCCAGAGCGACCACAGAGCGACTCCAGAGCGACTCCAGAGCGATTCCAGAGCGACCACAGAGCGACTCCAGAGCGACCACGGCGCACTGCACACTGCGAGCTGAAAGGAGTCCAGCACTGCGGTTTAATGAAATCACATTTAAAGAGATCTGCTGATAACAAAAACATACATCCAGCAGCGGGGTGCAGGGCAGACGGACGGGACGCAACGCACCCTTCATCATCTGGGGGGGGGGGGGGGGGGGGGGGGGGGGGTTCCACTGATGTGTTAGAGCTGTGCACCTCATTAACCTTGGAGCCTCAGCAGAGAGCCCATCACACAGCAAAGCTAATTAAACCCTTAATCAGGCATGAGCTGACGAGAACGGCTCTGACAGACGAGAGACATCAGACCAAACATCACACCACGGCCCCATCAGACTGACCATCAGACTGACCTGAGACTGACCCATCAGACTGACCTGAGACTGACCCATCAGACTGACCCATCAGACTGACCTGAGACTGACCCATCAGACTGACCCATCAGACTGACCTGAGACTGACCCATCAGACTGACCCATGAGACTGACCCATCAGACTGACCCATCAGACTGACCCATCAGACTGACCTGAGACTGACCCATCAGACTGACCCATGAGACTGACCCATCAGACTGACCTGAGACTGACCTGAGACCGACCCATCAGACTGACCTGAGACTGACCCATCAGACTGACCTGAGACTGACCCATGAGACTGACCCATCAGACTGACCTGAGACTGACCCATCAGACTGACCCATCAGACTGACCTGAGACTGACCCATCAGACTGACCCATCAGACTGACCCATCAGACTGACCTGAGACTGACCCATGAGACTGACCCATGAGACTGACCCATCAGACTGACCTGAGACTGACCCATCAGACTGACCCATCAGACTGACCTGAGACTAACCCATCAGACTGACCTGAGACTGACCCTTCAGACTGACCTGAGACTGACCCATGAGACTGACCCATCAGACTGACCTGAGACTGACCCATCAGACTGACCCATCAGACTGACCTGAGACTGACCCATCAGACTGACCCATCAGACTGACCCATCAGACTGACCCATCAGACTGACCTGAGACTGACCCATCAGACTGACCCATCAGACTGACCTGAGACTAACCCATCAGACTGACCTGAGACTGACCCTTCAGACTGACCTGAAACTGACCTGAGACTGACCCATCAGACTGACCTGTCCATCAGAGTTCTGACCAATCTGAAGATCTGCAGACATCACAAGAATCTGAAACATGAAGAACCAACAGAACACACAGAACGCAGGAACCAACCCTCAGAACGCAGGAACCAATCCACAGAACGCAGGAACCAACCCACAGAACGCAGGAACCAACCCACAGAACACAGGAATCAGCCCACAGAACGCAGGAACCAGCCCACAGAACGCAGGAACCAACCCTCAGAACGCAGGAACCAGCCCTCAGAACGCAGGAACCAACCCACAGAATACAATGACAGAACACAGGAACCAACCCACAGAACGTAATGACAGAACGCAGGAACCAACCCTCAGAATGCAGGAACCAACTCACAGAACGCAATGACAGAACGCCGGAACCAACCCTCAGAATGCAGGAACCAGCCCACAGAATGCAGGAACCAACCCACAGAGTGCAATGACAAAACGCAGGAACCAATCCACAGAATGCAGGAACCAACCCACAGAATGCAGGAACCAAACCCACAGAACGCAGGAACCAAACCCACAGAACGCAGGAACCAAACCCACAGAACGCAGGAACCAAACCCACAGAACGCAGGAACCAAACCCACAGAACGCAGGAACCAGCCCACAGAACGCAGGAACCAACCCACAGAACGCAGGAACCAGCCTTATTACAAAGCCCTTGAACAGGGAGAACCCAGATCCGTTCCCTTTAATAAAACAGTTCCCTGATGGAGCCGTAACTCAGTTTTAAGACCTGCTTCCAGGAGAAAAGTGTGACTTCCTGTTCGGTCATGATGTCCAGAACTCCGGGAGTCACAGGAGGAGTCATCCGTAACTCTAACTCTCTACAATCATGACAGATCTGAGGGCATGGGCTTCACCCGAGGCTGAGGGCTGTGATACTTTATTCTGCTCTCACACACACACACACACACACACACACACACACACACACACACACACACACACACACACACAGACAGAAATGTGAAGGCCTGAGCTGGTGGCTGTAGATCTTTTCTATAGTTTAAAGTGTCAGATGATTTTTTAGGTTTTTTTTTTTTCAGTAACGTTTATTTTCTATCCAGCATCAGACAAACCCATTACTCATTACCATAACTGGACTGGTTTGAGGTTGGACTCGGGGGTCTGAGGTTCAGGTAGGACAGATTTAATGTCTGCTTTACATCTCCCACTCGTTTCTTTTGACCCAATAAGCCGATATTAATGACACCCCCCCGAGACGTCCTTATTTTCTGAGGGTTATTGTACTCGGCTCTCTGAGGAGAAAGCTAAATGCAGCAGCGGAGTCCAGGTCACAAAAACACACCAAACAAAGGAAAGCCAGAGACCGGCGAGCGGCGAGCGGCGAGCGGCGAGCGGCGAGCAGGCCGCCTCGCTGACGAGCCTCCCGGGTTCAAGCTGCTGGCTGAGGGCCATGCGTACCGCTCGCACGGGGAAATAACGACCCTGACGCCGTCAACTCCCCAACCCGCGAAGGTCAAAAAAAAAATCTCTGTAACGATCCTGAATCACTCCGTATTTAGTTCATCTAAATGAGTCTGCGCTCTCCACGGACGCTACGTCATCATTCAGTCGGACACGCTTTATTTATAGAACCGCAGGAACCGAGACAAAAAAAGACCCTGAACATGGAACTCACAGAGGAGCCTGAACAGATTTATTAACAGATTTCAGAGCGCGGACGGCGGATCCGAACTGCAGTGGATCAGATTCACAAATTTAAATAATAATCATGTTTAATTCCTTTAAAGAACGGTTCCTGAACCATTTAGTTCTGCTGCTCTGTTCCGTCGGGGGAACTGTGATTGATTATGGTGTGATCAGTAAACTACTTGTGTTTACTTTCGAGATCTCTGGCAACCAGCCTGCCATAAAGCGACAGTGAAGACCTGGATGTGCCTTCAGGTGAACTTCTAAACATCTCAAAAGGTTTTTCTTCTGTAATAACTGAGCTGTAGGATTATGAGCAAAGTGAGGAGGAACCAGAGAACTTACTCAAAACACAAGCCTGGTTCCTCTTGGTTCCTCTTCCTCTTTAATCTGTATTGGGTGCGAATGATTTATTTATTCAACCTGAATGTAGAAAAAAAGCTCAAGCTTCACTGAACAAACCCGGCCGGGTCCACAGGGCACTGAGCTGACCTCCTCTGCCCAAACTCTATCACTCTTTAAATTATTTTCTCGCCTCAGAAACACGACACACATTTCAAGTGGAGGTTCCAGTGGTGGTTCCAGAGGAGGTTCCAGAGGAGGTTCCGGCTGGTGGAACGGTCGCCTGCTCATGATGTGTGGAGGTGAATGTCGGCGTGTTGCACTGTGGTAACTCGGACATTTGGGAAGCATTTGCAGCGCGCCCCGTGGCCCAGCCCTCTCTTGCTGGTATAATGAAGCGTAATGGACAAAGCAGAGCCGTGCAGGTTGAGGGGTGCGTCAGGGGTTCACGCTCGGCTCTGTTCTGGCCATATTACGTCTCCAGGGTTGAATAATTCCATCAGCAAGCCTGCGATAATCCTGAGTACCACTAAATGTTTAAAACACCAGGGGGGGGGGGGGGGGTTAACGGATACCCACCTAAATCATAGGACTATTTTATTGACCTTATATAAACCGTGTTCTAAAATCCATTTACACGTGGACCTCGTAGCTACAGTTCACAACACGCTCTCATTTGACGTGCAGCTTCGTAAGCGGGGGTCGTTGTGGGGGTGAGGTGCAAAGGCGGGGGGGGGGGGGGGGGGGGGTTCTTGATTAACACATATACAGACATCTCTGTTATCTTTCTTTCTGGATCAGATATTTCCTCACTACCACTGCAGGGGACCAAACATCTGCGGAATGATCGGTGGATAAGTTCTCATGGTTGAGGTGGGGAGGGGGGTAGTAACTGTGGGAGGGGCAGAAATGTGGTAGTGGCAGTGATTCAATAGAACAAGCAGAATTATTATCTTTAGGTTCTTTTTTTTTGTAAATGATGAGCCCGCGTTCAGGATGTCTGTGATCTTTCAGGACGACCTCCACCAGATAATCCCCATCAATCTGTCAGAGAGACTATTCAGCACAGTGAGGAGAGGAAGAACTGAAACGGACTCGACAGCGAACCCAGTGGAGTGCCGAGTCCCGCTGAAACACCAACAGATGGTTTAAGCCTCAGGTAGAGCTCGAAAGAGACAGAGTCAAGCCTATAAGTCTCACTGTGAGAAATCTCAGCCACGAGAAGATCCTCCTCTAACAAAAAGGTCACCATCATAAAACATCACTCACACACACACACACACACACACACACACACTATACACCACCACAATGATGGTCAGTTCATTAGTTTTGTGCTGAACACTGGGTTTTGGGTCAAATGATGAATATAATAATAATTCAGAGTTCCAGCTTTGATTTCTTTTTCAAATCTAAATGTGATAAATAAGATGGAACGGTCGTCTGAAGAACAAAATGACTGGAACATGTGAGTGACAGGTGATTTTTGGCATTTTTACTAAACCCATAGTACCAGTTGGTACATACCTACCATTTAAATAGAACCATTTTGACTGATTTACTAACTTAACAGAACCAACCGATGGTCCAGCTGCATGCAACTAAGGATCAATAAAAATGCTATAAATAAGAAAAAGCTATTTATTAGAGCCCTGCTTTATTGGAGAGGTATTTATGAGCTCGTAATAAAAGCGTACGATCATTCATTATAACAAAAGTCTCAATTCTAACCGGATAAAGCTGTTTCTTTCCACCAATGAACAGTGAATGGAAACCTACCAAATACCAAACAATTAAATCAGAGAGACGTCAGTATCGAACGAACGAATACGATCTGCCGTCGAAGCGTCTAATAAGAGCCCCGCGGGCGGGAACGCGCGGTGCGCTGATGAATAAAGGCTTTTTTGGCCCGAGCTCTTTGCCGGGTCACCGGCGAATCTCCCGCTCAGCAACGGAGCGAGGAACGCAACGGCAGCCAGATTTAAATGATTTTCCTTTCTGCCTCCGCTCGTCAGCCAGAACAAAGAGGAAAAAAATGAGAAATAGACAGAGTGAAGCGAGAGAGAGAGATTTCATCATGCGGCCAAGCTCGCGCAAACCCATCTGTTTTCCCCCAGAGTTGGAAAACTCCCCCTTCAGCCCCTTCTGAGCTAATAAACTTCACATTAAAAGAGTCCTGGTTTTCTTGGACAAGCATAAGAGCTTCCGAAAAGTTTTTAAATGGATTGAAATGGAAGGGGGGGGGGGGGGGGGGGGTGAGGGGGAATAAGTTGATGCATATGGTGGTCGTTACGAGTCCCATAACAATTTTGTGTCCCCAAAGAAGTTTAGCAGTAGGGACAAAAGACAGGGGCACATGAAATATGGGCAAATTCTTCAAGCCCGACAGTTTGAGAGCGGCAAGCTTCTACTTCACCTGAAATTCTGTGAGCTCATGTAAAAGGAAGTGAAAGCCATGTGGGAAATGGACCTTCCTAATAATAAACATAAATATACAGACAGTTCTGCTTCCAACTACCTGCTTCTATCTGTGGATGCTGATGCAAAGGATGATGCTGGGTTTGGAAACTCGGTCCAGCACCAAACCGATGAGATCAGATGATTAGATTTGTTGACTTTGTAAACCAGCTTTTAAATTCAGGAAACATCTTTACCCTCCTCTAAGCCTGAACCCAATTCATACATTTATTCATATTCTTGCCTAGACTTCAGGAGAGAGAGCGAGAGAGAGAGAGAGAGAGAGAGAGAGAGAGACAGAGAGAGAGAGCTGGAGTAAACACGGAAACCAGTCATCCAGTGACCATGCGAGAGGAACAGTAGTCAGGAAGGAAGGCACTGTTTACGCCTCATGCCACCAACAATTAGAAAGAAGATAGAGACTAGAACTCTGTTAGTCTTCAGACAGCGGCAGGAAACTCCTTCAGAATGGAAACAGAACTGGTTTTAACTGGAATAACAGCACCGGTCAGGTTCTGTACCTTAAACTTTATTTAACATAATTAAATAGAATCCACAGAACCAGCTTTCCGGTATCAACAGTTAATTAATAAACCGCTAAAATAATGGCGGCAAGAACCACAGAAACAAAAACACAGCCAAGCAGAGAGCCTTCAAGACCTAAACACAAAGATGAGGTCATGTGACAGGTACAGGTGTGACATCATTAATACCAAAAAGCACATTCCAAAAAGCTTCAGAAGAGCTTTATTAAGCTGAACGCTCTGCGTCCGCTTCACGGCTCTGAACTTTTATTTATTAGAGTAAAATAAAAGGCTGCGGGTGTCAGAGTCCGCTGTAACAGAACGTCAGGCTGAACCGTGGCCATAGGAGGAGTGTAGTGTTTTTCAAGCCACTGGAAATTGCACCGTTGACCCGAGTTTAATTTGCTCGGCGGGGTTCAGAAGCCCAGTGGTGCAGAAACCCATTTCCAGAACCATTGTGACAAACAAAAGCCTAAAGCTGAACCCCCCGAAAAGAGCCGGGTGCCACACATCACAGGAGCCACACAATGACATCAGATCACGAGGGCCTGCTGACTTTCCTCTTTATCCGTTTGGTCTGTTCTGCCCCCCCTCATTAATACCCAGGACCTGAACCGGTGGAGAACCGATGGACTTTATACAACCAGCTACACAAACACATGCTGACATTAGAGTCAATATGGAGGATGTTCAACTAGAACCCATACTGGCTACCGAGACAACTTTAACTATTAAATATCATTTTGTTATTTAAATATTGAACTATTTCTTGCACTAGATATTGAATCATAAATGATTACGGTTGATGAAGAGCTAGCAAACTGATCCAGTTACCCAAAATGCACCTTCATCCCTGATATAAACAGATGTCATTCCTTCACTAAGCTTCTTAATCCTGATGAGAATTGTGACGTGTGAAGATCTTAAAAGATTTTACAGAACAAAGAACAATAATTAAATTAATAATTATAAACATAAACCCTGCCACACTGATGGAACCATAAAGCTTCATCTCCCTCACTGTGTGTGTGTGTGTGTGTGTGTGTGTGTGTGTGTGTGTGTCTCAGATCTGATGCCAAAATATGTATTGGATGTAACATTTCCCTCACATTTATACCGTTTTATTAAAACACAAGTTTAGTGTAATGATTAGACTTATTAAATATTCTGGATAGAGATTAAAGTGATATTGGACCTGAGGGTTTTTATAGAAAACCACACACACACACACACACACACACACACACACACACACACACACACCGGGGACAGCCCATAAAAACATTAAATAAAAATAATAGGTTGTTTTAGAGAGCAGAACCCGCTGTAGGTTTTGATCTTCTCTATAAAACCAGTTCCGAGCTGCGAGAGTACGAGTTTCTAACAGAATGGAACATCTGAACTACACCACAATAAAAGATTCAGATGCAAATATATCTGATCTGTAAGACTCCAACATTACAACTGACACTCTGCACGGCTGGAACCCAACAGAACGGCTGGGTTGATCTCTGGAGAACCACACTGTGGTTCCGTGTTCTATTGCGCTGTTCTATGTGAAGTGTGCATGTGCGCTTTGTTTCATTCATTCATGCTGAAACATGTTTTTACCAACATGCTGAAACTCAACATACCAACACACAAAATACCAACACAGAGGAGAGAACGAGAAGTTACAGCAAACACCCAAAATAACATTCACTGTGGGCTGCTTCTGACTTCAGTTCATCTGATTATCCGTCTGATTATCCGTCTGATTATCCGTCTGATTATCCGTCTGATTATCAGAGGGAACTGGCTGAGATCTAAAAACAATTCTATGCAAACTGAAGTCTGCACTATTAGAGCAGGAACGGAGAGAAGCCTGGCTGTGTGCTGGATGACCCCGTGAGAATGCATCTCGATTTTCATTGTTCAAACTCGGCTGTATAACGACCTCGGTCCCACTCCATAAAGCAGAGCCCGTCAGAGAGGGTGCCCTCGCATTTCATGATGTGATGGAAACCTGTAACGGACTATAAAACTCTCACTTCTCTCCCTCTAATCAGTGTGTCCATGTGTTCTGGATTACACGTTCTCTGGGTTTTAGGGGTGTCAGGTACACCAGGTGGCTCACAAACGCTCCTCCATGGCTCAGTGAGAGGAACCGCATCCGTACATTTAAATTAAAAATATTTAGCATCTACATGTCTTGTGATCATTTATAAAACATCAGCATTATCAGGATGATGTAAGAGTCGCCTATTTAGTTCCAAAAGCAAGCCCCACAGCAATCACCTTATTCAGAAGACCCTGAGTGGCAGGGTTACCCCCACCTCGCATGATGCCTTCAACTACCGTACACTGCGCCTGCTTACGCTCGTCCATCCAGGACCTCCGGATAAATAAATCTATTAGTCGACCTATGAATGTGTTATTCAGTGAATTTCTAAGCCTTTGTAGTTGATCGTAGTTCAGTTCGTTTTTAGCAACAGTAAAAACTACAGACTGAAACATTAATCATGCGTCTCTTACAGCTCTGTAAATCTCATTACGGCTTTATTTTGTTTGTGTTTTTCAACCAGGGCTCTATAACTTTTCAATATAGTAAAGACTCACCAGTGTTTCTGGATTTAAGAAGAAAACCTGGATACAATTACTTCCTATTCAGCTTTAAAACCTCGAGCGACGGCGGTACGATCTATCACCGGATAACCATTATCTCAGAAAGCTTTGTGCTCGGATGCAACTTTAGAAAATGTTTTATTGTGTGCCGTGAGCATCCAGTTCATTCTTCATTCATCCCAGGTGCTCCCGTGGCTGTTTTATATATATAACGTATCATTCACATCCATCAAACACAAATCCATCAAACACAAATTCTGCTCAAAACAATGCAGACAGCTCTTTAATCATGTTTTAGCATGCGCACTGCGCACTGCGGCTGATGGGGTTTTTTTTTTCCTCCAGGGCAAACTATAAAATCACTACAAACTGCTGCCTGCTCCTGCACCGTCTGCAAGTTAATTCACTTCATGTGTAAATAAGGACATAAACAAATACCCGTATTCAAAAGGCTTGTATTGTTTCAGGGTTTCTAATGCACTTTGAAAAGTTTGGCAAAGGTATGGAAAACACATGAGTAGCTTCAGTGCAGAGAGACGTCTGGCAAAAACCATCGGAGACAAATAAAATACTTCAAACGCGAGCAGGACTCAGTAAACCAGACGCTATGGACCACAAGGGATTAACCAGAGACCCTCCACTGTCTCACACGTAAACACACGCTGCAGCTGATGCAATGAAAAAACACAGAACCTTCTCCTGCACCTTGCTGCACCTGGTTCCACCAGCAGAACCTGGAGGTCCACAGCCGGCGTGCAAATTTACAACAGTGTCATTAAATATTTACATACAGATTATTCTGGAGTTAACTATGTAGGAATACTGAATTTTCTCGGTTACTTATCTATTCAGGGTGGTGCATGGTCCTGGGGCCCATCCCAGCACTTTTTAAAGTAATAACAGCAGATGAACACATTAGTCCATCACAGAGCAGCCACCCTGAAAAATTCCCTGACTTAACAGGACTCACACATACACACACAGACATAGGGAGAACATACAAACTTCATATAATGTGAACCTGAGAACCAAAGTCAAGAACCCTTCTACTGTAATGACCTCTAAACACAGAACACCCAGCCGATCTGAAGCTACATCAGCATGACGTTGTTGGATGGTGATGTTAGTGTGGTCAGGTTCGGTCATGCCCTGTTTTAAGGTTTCGGTCACAGCCAGCAGGCCTGAGGTTGGTGAACAAACACAGAGTCTGTTGTTGATGTCAGTGCTCAGAGCGCACCACTCTGAACAGCCTGGCACAGCGGGCATGCACCAATCAGGTCAAAGATGATTCAACAATCAGCACGGTCACTGTGGCCCTCAGCGCCGGAGCAGTGCGGCTCGCGGCCGATAACGCCGATGTCGTCTATAAAGAGGGATAGAGAAGCCTCTCGGGAGCTTTAAAATGCGACGCCTCACGCTGGCAGCATCCGCCGTGTGGAAGATGACAAATCAGGAGCTGCAAATAAGCTGCTAAGGGGGTTGATTTGATGGAGCTTAGCAGCGGGCGTGGTGGCTTTAATGACAGGCTGTGCAGTTTTGAAGAGCAACAGCACGATGATGAAGATAAAAATCAGCCGAAACTCCTGCCACACGAAACAAACGGTTACTGAAATCCTGTAGTGCTGGAGCAATAACCCCACAGGCATGAATTCAATAAGTCCAACACGATGGGGAGGTCATGAACCCGCTCATCCTTCAACATCAAACTCTACAGAACATATCTGATCTAAAGTGAAAAGGGCCTTCCCCAAACTGTGTTCACTAAGCTGGAAGCTTATTTAATTATCCATAATGCAGAGCTAGGGGCTTGTTTTTATAGATCTACAGTTACAGGGCTGAATAACACATCTGTATTAAATCATTAAGAGGTGTGTCCACATACTTTTGTCCATATGGTTTAGAATAAACAGTTTGGAGTGACCAGACAGAGCAGAACAGATGCTTTCTGTGTTCTAATCGGCACCCCTCCGTTAAATATAAATATATACTCATTCATTCATTCATTATCTTCCGCTTTATCCTCTATTAGGGTCGCGGGGTGTGTGTGGGGGGGGGTTCCCCATGCCCATCCAGGGGAGAACGCTTCAGGCGCTGGGCAGATACACCCAGGACAGGACGCCAATCTATCGCTGGGCACACACTCGCGCACACAGACACACTCTATATGGGGCAATTTGGAGAACTCAATTGACTTGATCCATGTTTTTGGACTGTGGGAGGAAACCAGAGAACCCAGAGGAAACTCACGCGGACACGGGGAGAACATGGAAACTCCACCCAGATGGGGATTCGAATAAATATATACTGTACAAATATATATATATATATATATATATATATATATATATATATATATTTTTTTTTTTTTTTTTTTTTTAAATGGAATGATGCTGCGATTTAATGACGATGTCACGGTTGTAACTGCAGTGATGCTGATTCACTGGATTAATCTGAATGAGGAGATTTATTTAGAAGCGTTCTGTAAAACTGATGGCAGTAAAATGAAAGTGCAGACTTTAAATACAGCGCACCGACCCGCAGCACATCCTCTACTCTATGGCTCTGTTCCAAATACAGTTCCCACACAAAGGCAGTATGCGGTCATTCAGGATACCCAGCAGCCCAAATTAAGCAGCATGTGGATTAGAGATTATAACAGGTTCATTCTGAACAACACGCTTCAGAAAAATGTTTTTCTTTTGAAGCCTTAATTGTGATTTTTGTTTTTATTTTTTTTGCGCAGCATGAATTAAAAAGCAGAGAGTCCACAATTAAGAGCTGAGTGTTCGGTGGGTCTGTGACGTGTGTGTGGTATTCAGTCCTAATCAAAGTGCACTTTAAAGACCGCCGGTGCTTCTGGGAAAAAGAAGATCTAAAGATCATTCAGAATGTGAGACTCGGCGTACAGCTGCTTTAACCCCGGGGTCGAGAGAACGCCCTAAAAATAAACCTCCAAAGAAGCAAAAACATTCTGTTACAGGATCACCCCGAGAAAGAAGAACACTCCACCTCCGATCCACATGCTTTCATTAAACACACCACCTCCATCATCATAAAAAACACCACCCCCATCATCATTAAAAAACACCACCTTCATCATCATTATAAACACACGATGAACACAGGACCCACTCACTTTATTAGGTTCTCCTCTCACTGCACATCACATGATCATACAGATGGGCTTTGTAGTTCTACAGTTCCATTCTGTAGTCCATCTGATCCTCTGCAGACTCTGTTAGTCCGCTTTGGTATGTTCTCTAATGATTCCACAGAGCGGGTATTATTAGGGTGGTGGATGATTCTCAGTAGTGACATTGACAGGGTGGTGGTGCGTGAGCAGACGTTCACACCCTGTATCTACTCACTGTACACTCATCCACCTTAATGCTCCACCTTGTAGACGTAGACTACAGTCTGTGGAACCACAAAGTCCGTCTATATGTTCAGTGGACGTCAGATAATAAAGAACAGAGAGGAAGAAGAACAGAAACAACATTGTAAACAGAATAATAAATAATTATAAGGACACTTTCATCATTAATTAAATCTAATAAGCTTTTAAACGGGACGGCACGGTGGCTTAGTGGGTAGCACCCTGGTTAGTTTGCATGTTCTCCACGTGTCCTCGTGGGTGTGTGTGTGTGAGTATGTCTTTGTGGGTTTGTGTGTCTGTGTCTGTCTGTGTGAGTGTGTATGCCCAGCGATGGATTGGCGTCCTGTCCTGGGTGTATCTGACCCCCCCCCCTCGCCTTACCCCTAGTATTGTATAAAGCTGAAGATAATGGAGGGATGGAAGTTTTAAAGCGTGTGATTTAAAGTGTGTCTGTGGGATGTTGTCCTACCTCCTGACTGAGTCCCTCAGCTGGAGTCGGTCCCTCAGTCCCTCAGTCCGTCTGTCCTCCGGGTTCCATCCGCGGGACAAAGTTCTGAACTTTAACGGAGAGAAACGTGAGGCGCTCGGTCTGTAGGCGTTCTGACAGTCTGCGCTGGTTGAACTGTGTGTCCTGTCCTCTCTGTGTCCTCTGTGTGTCCTCTCTCTGTGTCCTCTGTGTGTCCTGTCTCTGTGTCCTGTCTCTGTGTCCTGTCTCTGTGTCCTGTCTCTGTGAGGTGTCGTTGGTGGAGATGCTGCTCTCTGAATCTGAACTTTCTTCTGAGGTGTAATCGCTCCGCCGCTCAGCCTTCAGAACGGAAACGGGATGCGGCTCATGTTCCTGTTCGTTCCCTTCGTAGGGAACCTGTGTGCTGAGTGGCTGCTGCACCCTACCTAGGGCACTCCTCAACTAACACTGAACTATTTAGAATGCAGCCGTGCCGAATACTACATTTAAAAACCCAGTTCACTAACCAACGTCACCTTCAGTTTAAACGGATCCTAATGGATTATACAATAAAAACTAATTAATTAACCTCATAACTAATATAATTATTAACGTTTATTCTAAACAATGAATACTTCGGATACTTTGTGTTATCATTTCGATGTCTTTTTAAATGGTACAGATATCAGATTGAAATAACCACTATAATTCATTCATTCATTCATTATCAACCTCTTTATCCTCTATTAGTGTCGCGGGGGGTTCCCCATGCCCATCCAGGGGAGAACATTTTGGGCGCTGGGCAGATACACCCAGGACAGGGCGCCAATCTATCGCTGGGCACACACTCTCTCTCACACACACACACTCTATATGGGGCAATTTGGAGAATTCAATTAACTTGATCCATGTTTTTGGAAACCCACGCGAACACGGGGAGAACATGGAAACTCCACCCAGATGGGGATTGGAACGGGGAATCCCTTGTGCTGAGAGGTGAACGTGCTAACCACTATGCCACCGTGCCACCCCCACTATAATTAGTTTATAAAATAATAACGTGGTGCCTCTTTCCAGTGATGTTTGTGCCGGGAGCCACAGAGTGGATGAGTTTGTATTAATTAATGCAGATAAAACTTCAAAGAAATGATGCTGGGTCACAGAGATTTAGAGACAGGAGTTTCACCCTGGTTACTGACTGGAAGTTCAGATCATTAATGAAAAAGAATCAGATTTCTTCTTTATTGAAAGTGAAATAGATGAGGATCTATGAACCGACAGACAGATCAGGATATGAAACACGACTGTATGATGGAGCATCAAAGCCAATAATATTTTATTATGCAGAATTATTCTTACTCACTGCTAAAGTAACCTTCATCTAATGTCTGGGAGCCGGGACACCCGGGACGCCGGGGACAGCCCCTGCATTCCACCCTACAAGTCTTCATTTTATTTTATTTTTGTTTAGTGAACTCTTATACAGCAGATTGGAACTGCATTACTCTCAGGCACATGATGTAGACATAGCAGTTCATACAAACCTGATTAATGTCAATGTAAAGTTTTAATAATGTACGGCTTTTAAGATCTATATTAAAAGCAAGAGTCATACACATCATCTTAAGCCTTGCTGTTTGACCCCATTTCCTGACATTGATATCAGACATCCGCAATCTGCTTTAGGTCTATTCAGAGCCGGTTACAGTGTTCCTGCCGAAGACAATGAACTGACCCGTTCTAAGTGTAAAGATCCCTTCATGACCCAGACGGTCAGTTTTACATGAATAGACTGAGACATGATAATCTGTTCATCCCTAAAGTTTTCCAACAGCTGAAGGCATAAATAAAAACATTATAATCGCCAAGATAATTATCTCTACATTTTTGCTCAGTATTGAATATATATTTTATCTGAATGTAGAAATTAAATGATCTGATATACAGAATTCTTATTGTATAGTTTTTCTTTGTTATTCATCTTAATTAAAGTTTTTTTTTGTTATTCTAAATTCTTTTTTTGTCTGAATTTCCAACTGAATTTTCTTTTGCTATAAAACAAACACATTTTAATGTTTTTTCTCTGATCTTTTGTGATGTAAAGGATTAGTATCATAAGATTTCATTAATTATACTCATGCAGAGTCACTTTTCTTTAGTCAGCACTTGTTTTTTTTAATCACTTCCACAGAGATTTCCATCATCAGTGGTTGGAGCCTCATGGGTTTTCCTCCTGCTACCAAAATTACAAACATCCCTCTCATTATCATCAGTGTCTCTGCGTTACATAAACACAGAGGAACAGGGTAGTTAACTTTAGTTTACATGATGAGTTTTTTATCCAATAACTAATGAGCTAAAGTCCTGTTGTTAGTTTTCTTAGTAAATGATGGCATGATGGAGATCAGACCTGCACCGTGAGCAACCCTCATCACTGTGCGGTGAGAGAGAAGGGTGCGAGTGTGAGCAGGTTTAGAAAACATTATTATAGGCATGTTTATTAAAACACCTGATTTAATTAAATCATGATTTTGGAGACGACATTTGGAACAAAGCAGGTCGTTTTTTTAGAGAATGCAGTTCTTTCGGGTTTTGGAGAATTGTTGACAATCTTCTTGACACACTGTGTTTTATTTCGCTGGAAATTTGACCTGGCAGGTAATTTAAAAGCAATTCTTACTCTCAGTGAAGGTCCGGCAGACGTCGCAGCCGGGCCGCTGTGTATTAAACTCCCGGTGGGAACGTCAGGATTCAGGCTCTGTGAGTTTATCTGATGAAACCATAAAGACACATTAATCTATCATTCACAGAGTAAACTGTTTACTTAAAAACAAACAAAAAAAAAACAATCCTGCAGACAGTATCAGAAGCAGACTCATGATTAGTGATGTACTGTACATTCCCCTTACTGTGTAAAGTTTGCATGTTCTCCCTGTCTGTGTGTATATAATCCATTCTTTGTTAGAGATGGTAAATAAAACTCAATTCTGTGCTACAGAAACGTCATGTACTAATTTACCTGATGAATAAAGGGTTAACTGGTTTGGACCGAGTGACACGTTGACCACAGATTCAGCATCTGCAAACAGAACCTCGTTCAGATGGAACTTTAATACGGTCTCATGGCCCAGCGTCAGTGTGCCACCTTAATCGTGCTCCTGAGTCCGTGCACATGTTTAAATGAAAACTCATAAGTGATTTATTTAGAAATTTAAATGTATTCATTTATTTTAGACATAAATGGTCACATATTTAACTTTGTTGTTACGGCTGCAGTACGTACGGATCCCGTGTGCCGTTGCAGCGTTGAAGTGCTGCGGTTTGTGGAGCAGCTGGTAATTTTCAGCCTGCGTTTTGTATTTCAGCTGCGCAGTCATTAGCATGCAGATGGAGTTTGGCGCGCGTGACAGTGCTAATGTCTCATCATGCAGAATGGGTCTTGGGTCAAACACATGGGAGTAAGTGCTTAATTGCTGTGAGTCAGAAGGTATTGCACCTGGAGCAGACAGGAAACAGAGCTCAATTACCCGATCCAACCTCAAAGCCTCACTGTAAACACACTGCGCCAGGTCTGCTGCACCACCACATCAACAGCACAACCCACTTCAAACTGCACGCTCCACTCATTCATTCATTCTCTAGTCTGATTATCATGATCGGGATTACGGTGACTATCCCAGCCCAAAAAGTGAACACACAGACAGATCACCATTCCGTCGCAGAGCAGACATATTCACGGAAACATCGACATCTGGTCTACATTCATCTCCACTGTGAGACACGCAGACACAGAGCAAAAACGCAGACACTGAGTGATGTAGAGAGTAAAACACTATAAGACTGAATAACATCCAACACCATGAAGCACTGAGCTATAAGTGGACCTGCTGCAGAGTGTGAAGCGTTTAAGAGTGTAGGTTGGCTCTGGCAGAGGACATGGCACAGCAGAGAGTCTGCGTGTGTGGGAGTGTGAAAGTGCAAACGCTTCAGAGTCCAGCAAATTGGGGCCATGCATTTTCATATTTAAAAATATCCCGGCTCTCCGCAGTGTCCTTGTCCGCCTGTGACAATTATTTACGCAACAATAATGGAAACAGGCTTTTTTGTGACAAGTGCTCGAGCGGCGCATTGTGTGTACAAGTGCTGATGGCACTCGAGGGGTTTACAGTATGTTCAGACGCCACTTTCGGCGATGATGAGCCTCCGACCACTTTAATGGGTCTCTGGGTACAAACTCATTAGCTTCAAATGTCGTGTAATTGCTGAAATTAGCTCTAATCAGGCAGAGGACATCAATTTGAAATCAGCATCCCTTCTACTACTTCTAGTTTATTTTCTCTCCGGCCGTCGGGACGTCCCGCTCACTCAGGTGTGAGGCATCTCGGTGGCGGGAGACTGAACGACCCGTAGCACGTTCCTCACAGCGCTCTGCACATTAAAGGGGCGCCACTAAATCAAAGCACGGCCTCATACGTGCACGGCTCGCTTTAGGAACCACGGTAAGTTCAGGGTTTGTGGTGAAACGGCAGTCGTGGGCATCAGTGACAGCTGAAGCTTTTACTGCCTCACCCCGCAGCTCATGTGTTACATTAAACTGGTGCACGAGTCCATGTGCTGCAGATTTATGGCTCTAATTTTGAAACGTGTCCACAGATTGACTCAGTAATTACACCACATGATGTGTTGGGCCGCCTTCTGTCAATGTGAAAAACAGGCTTCTCCACCTTTTCTGCATCGTAGCAACAAGATTTACACGAGTCCTGTCAGGAAGCATCAGTCTGTACTGTAACTCCATCTGACATCATGCTATTTAAGAACACAGATTACACCATCACTAACAGAACAACCCTCAGAGCTCCATTTATACCACAAAATCAGACCGCCGCCTGAGACGAAGAGGCTCATTCAGGCAAAGTTAGTCGATGAAACGGCATTAAGAATCTGTCAGCAGTGAAGCTCTATGAGATGACATTCCGATTCATTATTTAAGTTCCTCTGAATGAACATGTTCATACACTGAGCTGAAGGTTTGTAGTGTCTCCTGTGTCAGGAACCGATGTTGGGAATGCTTCTGTGCGTCCACTTTTAAACCTTACACTTAAAGACGTGCTGGAAGCTGCAGCAGCCGGCCTTCTATAAAGCGCCTGAGTGCAAACCTCACAGGGATTTACTTTCAGTCGCAGAAACGGCTCCGTAAATCAGATGAGCTGAGACGCTGACCTTCTGATTCAACATTCAGCTGTTTGTAAACAACGACGGCTCGTTTCTCGAGTGTGAAAAGCTTTCGGTCCTCTCGCTCTCAGACGACTGATGGAACATGATTAAAAAAAGTTACTCTGTCTATAAATACATCCCGTCATTAACACGGTGCTGCTGATCTTATTGTTTTTTTGGTGGCTTTGCTGATTACAGATCGGTGGTTCGGTTCTTTAACTGTTCTTGACGCCTTGCACATTTGAGAAAAGCTAATCGTTCTGAAATAGTGGAGGAGAATCAAACTCATAAGATGATCTGCCGTGTGCCAACCTCGGGTCATGTGGTGAGAACCAGAGGTGGTGAGAACCAATCCTGGAGACTGATGATGCTGCAGCAGGATGTAGATGGTTCCAGCACCACATTTGGGGAGATTAGGTTTTTTTACACAGGTTCAAATCTCTGAAGCTGTGAGCTCTGAATGAAGGAACAATACAGATGGAGTGAATGTTTAGATGTGATTGGATCAGATCTGGATCAGAACCGCAGTGTTTAAAGGTGAAGACTCACTGATGAGGGGGAACTCTTTATATCTGTACTGTTGAGGTTAAATTACTCGATTCCAGTCTAATTAAACTCCATCATTATTTACAGGGAGAAACTCAGAGCCCCCCACCCTTTGGCTCGTCCATCGCAGGGCAGACATTCAGATTTACAAACTGATATACGCACCACCATCACCACTTACACGTTTCTTTCTTCTGTGGTTCTGTTTGTTCTCAGTTATTAAAACAAACATTTTGTTAACGTAATGTTAAAGTAGTGAAGTTCAGAGAGCTGCGTTGAGCGACGGTTCGAGGCGAGGCTACTGGAAGTGTTTAGTTGTTTCTAATCACCTCGTGTTTACAGACATTTGGCTTCTGAAAAAAAGCTAATTAATAAAAGCTGAGGTTCTTTATTCCAGTTTGTCTTTAAAAAACCCAACAAGAACCCTGTGTTTAAACTCGGCTTCTTAAGCAAACTCAACTTCAAAGTTTGGACGTAATCAGTGTCGTAAAGTCGCTTTACTTTTGCCACAGCGAGGGTCGCGATGGAGGAGATAAAAAGAAAAAGGAAGTAAATGACTGGATATTAAATCAGGATCGTGTCTCAAAGAAACCTAACTCACACAAAGTTTCTAAAAATAATATTTAAATTACCTCGATCTAGACATGACCTTCACTGCATGAACTCAATCATACACACTTCATCCACAGCATTCAAAGCTGTCAGTGGAATAAGTGCTGAAGATGATCTGTGTGGTTTAAATGTTCTCTAAACTGTAATATTCAGACAGTATTTTGGAGAACTTGATTCCAGCTTTGTGGGAACAGTTTGGTAACAGCTGTGAACATTCTCCGTGAAGGTCCATAAAGACATGGCTGGCTGGGTTTGGTGTGGAGGAGCTTGACTGACCCACACAGAATCCTGACATTAACCCCATCCAAAACTTTTGGGATATATATTCTGTATATATATAAATAAATGAAGGTTCACCCTCAGAAATGGTACTACGATCCACGAGGACCTAAATGCGAAGAATTCCCATCTATTATTGTCAGCTGTGTTTCTCCCGTAGAGAAGAAAAGCTCACAGGTCTGCTACAAGAACCGAGCGGCCTGTAAAAGGCAATTCCCCTGATCGGAAGGACACACTCTGCTAAACCCGATCTGCACCACAGACCTATGAAAACATGGGAATCCCTGTAAAATGAGGTGGGTGGGAAGGTAAAGGGTCTGTTAACAACACCAATGCTTCAACCTTATAACCACCAGGGGAGCAGCAACCAAATAACGCTTACATTTGGCTCGTAATTGGGCCGGTTGGCAGTCGGTGATGAATGAGAGGTCAAGAGAGGACGGCGGGCAGAGGGAGTCGGAGACGGACGGAGAGTTTTTTTAGCCGCCCCCGGGGGTCAGATCTGAGAGCGGCCGTTCCTGAGGGCAGGTTTCACTGAGCATTGACTGATGGAGTCCACCACAGCATCCATCTTTCCATGTTGTTCATTGCTCTTCAAAAGAAAGTCCTACATCGCTGTCTGATGCTAAATGATTAAAGACGCCACATTTACAGCACCACATACGTCTGGAATACATAAAGCCTTTAGCGACGGTTAAAGGAAGGTTTAATCTTCATCATGACAGATTGAGCGATGCTCAATAAAGGGGATATTTGAACTCAGGAAACAAAAGACAACTCTGTTCACCTGAGAGAAATCAGGAAATGTTTTCTTTTGGAACAGAGCCATCGGGTAAAGTCTGGGTACTCCTGTGCTGTAAACCTACAGGAGGAGATATCCAGGCGATGATGAGCCAGACTAAGGACACCACTGTGCACACTGCTGCTATTTGTGATTGGTGTATAAATATCTAGCAGCACCAGCTGGCATGTTTTGGCTCTCTGTCTGTGATATCATCGTTCACACGAGGGCAGGGCACGATCACCAGCACTACTGAGCCATGTGGAAACTGCACGAGGACGCCGAGATGCACAGAGAGGAATTACTCATAAACGCTGTGAAGCAAAAATGCATTTATCAGTTTGTCATCAGAGAATCTCATCTCCTTCCAAAGCTGACAGCTGGAGCTCGGAGAAAATCTACCAGTAAACAACAAGTCAATAATATTCTTTTTTTTTTTCCTAAAGGATTAAAAGACTATAAAAGTGAGAAAGTGAAACTAATTCAGTCCAGTAAAATGAGCAGTGGTTTGAAGACTTGGAGCCGCTGAACATGTGAAGTTACAGTTTCCACAGAACGTTGGAGAACTTTCACATGCACTCCATTTAAACCACTTAAAGTCAGGACTGTTCCTGTGGTTTCAAAAGAAGATTTAATACGGGTCCTTCATCTGCATCATGAGAACCAACACGCTGCAGTACGACGTCAATCCTGAACACAGCCATCTGTCAACCGCGAGGTCTCTGAAGGACATTAAAGTCTATATTTATGTTAATATTCAAAGAACCTTAAATATACACATATACAAACAGAGACACCAGAGCAATCGAAGGGGACCTGAGATGATTCATTCAGAAATACATAAATCAGTTACAGTTTAATTGATATCAATAGTGAACTGTCATATCTGATATATTTAACAAAGCATGAAAAATGATCATATAAACCACGGCACTGAAGACCTGATAAATAAAGACACATGCATCCCCGTCCTCAGGGATTTAACCGAGACGATCCGAGCAGTAATGAAGCAGGGGACGCGGTCGGCTGAGCTTCTCTGATAAGTGTTCAACAATAATTACCTCTGGAACTTTACAGATACAATAAAACAGCAAAGCTCAAATTAAAGCTGAAGACAGAGCTGTCAGAATTGTTCATAGGGATTAAAAAATCCTGACTTTTAATACTGAACTCATTATTAAAAAAAAAACTAAAAATCCACAGTCAGGAATAAAGTAATGCTGGGAATGAATATAAAACATTCCAAAAGATCTGAAAAGCAAGCGTCAGATCCGTGTTTAATAAACATCCTAATCATTAAGCATTAACTTCTATATGTGTATTATACACATGGGATTTTGGGTCAGGCACCGATACCATTCTCAGTGCAGCACAGTAAATAATCCCTTCTTTTGACACATTCCTAATCTTCGTTAACTTCATACAGATCATTGCCATCGTTTTGAGAACAGATATTTTTGTTGTGGTCTCTTTTCTCAAACTGATTGAATGGATTGGGGGGGGGGGGGGTCCTCAGATGCTGCTCAGGCAACTTCTAGGGAAAGTGAAATCCAATCAGAAAAGGTTAACTGTCCTCTGTCTACATGAGCTCACAGACCCCCGTTATTGTTCAGCGTCTCTGTGATTGATGTCACATCCTCACAGTGCCACCCCTCCCTTCCTAAACAATTTGCTCTCGTTGGGTTCCATCCGCAGCGGTACCGGTAAACTCTGAATGAGAACACATTTCTGTTGCTCCATCCAGAGCCTGGCGTAACACACTAATAACTTCATTTTACCAAACAATAAAATTCAGCCCCAGAGGAATTCTTCCTGTTTCCCAAAAACAGAGTGAGATATTAAATCAGTAGATGGTGAAGCGTTGCTGATCTCATCCTCATGGTTACAGTAACTGAGGGGTTAAATATAAAGGAATATTGATATTAGTATTGTCTTGTGTTAGAATTTGTTTCTGTGTTAAATGCATTAACCATCTCTCTTACCCGGCGTGTTCTCGTCACACAGCAGTCTCTGATCAAACCTGAACTGAATGCTAATGGCACTAATGGATGTTTTGTTTGAGTTTATCTCTCCCGAGGACACGGAATTTATTGCAACACAATCAGCCGCAATCTCCTGCCACAAAAGAGCCCTAATAAATAATTAAAGCATCACATTTCCCTCGGTTTTGATTACAATACATTCATCTTTATCTAATGCTCACTATACAGTGGGCTGTTCTGCAGTGTGATTGGTCAAAAACATGTCAATATCTGATGTTTTCATGTTTGACATTATTAATAAGTCTCAATTAAAAAGATTATGAAGTTAAAATATCACAGAATGAGGACCTGACCGCTTCGCCATGGCAACCAGACCTCACACCATCCTGAGGTACCTTAATAACAAACATTCTGTAAAACCGAATTAAAGTGACTGCATAGTGGTCTTACAGTTCACACACACACACACACACAAACGCATACACACACAAAGCTATGAAGTATTCAGAGACACTGGACTTGACTGAACTATAAACCTTTGAAGGGACTCGAGTTTCAGAGCTCTTCCTCTAAAAGAACAAATCAGTTCTTATCTTGAAAAAAATACAGTTTGTATATTTTTTAAGTTTGGACTTTATATGTAGTAAAATACAACAATGAATCTGTAAATGGGAGTCGCTTTGGTTTGTCTGTAAGTTTTTTAATTAAATCTGACCTTATGTACTTTGGGGTGGATAACCGATGTCATGAAAGTACGGTTTAAACTAAGTACTGTTTAGGTGGTTATTTAGTCATTCAGTCTTTTGGTTTGGCGTCTATTTTAACCTGAGTAATCTCTCAATACTCCATCTTCCTCAGATCCACAGAACATACTCAACCACTAAACCGACTCATATGTGAACGGCACGAGGTTCTACACTCACGACATTAAGGTTTGATTGTTCACATGGCAATACTTTGCTAAACAATGTGACCTCTGGATCTTTTTGAAAGTGTTCTATGTAAAGCATCCACTGATCCTCATCAAGGTGGTAGAGCTGGGCATCGGCTGCTGACGTGGCAGCTTCAGAAACTTTCCTGAGGTTGTACACAGGGAATAAATTATGCAATCAGTTGAAAGTGCTTGCTATAATCTCGGGAGGAAAGCTTCTTAGAGCAATCAGAAATGTCAATAAATCATTATCTGATGACACCTCCATCTGTCTGCTGTGATTACTTTTACTCCTGACGCTACATCTTTTTATCTTTATATGTTCTCATTAAAACGGATGTGAAACAGCTTCAAGGGTGAAACACTCGGGTTGTTACCTAAAAGATGGGCCTTCGTTTGAGAAGCCGAGGAATTCCTTTACAGTACGAGAACAGAATGGAACTCTGACATCTCTTTGATGGGACATTTATAATGTAGAACATTTTGATATTATTGTTACTTTTTTTTGATGTGATAGATGGACACTTTGATGTTTCACTGAAACACATTGGAAAAATTATGAATATATTCTAAAGTTATTCAACCCATGACCACAATCTCGCAGAACCATGATGTCAGAGTCACGCAAAAGACAAAGAAACGAATCGGCGCTAAAGTTTACAGAAGTAGAATCAGAAGTTCCCTCAGAGCATTAGTAAAGTTAGATCCTGATGCTGATCAGATCCGACCTGCAGAAGGTCTTTTAGGTCATTACTAATGTTATAAAACTAATGATATCATGTAGCTATAGATTCTACAGAAATATAATCACTAAACATGATTTCAGTATCTACAGTTACACCAACAACAATCTTTCAGAAATCTTTAAATACCACGTGACCTTTGTAAAGCTATTTTTAGTGGAGCTGTGATGGGCTCAGGGTCTGGTTTCAGGTTGTAACGGTTTAGCAGAAGGTAATGTTCCATAACACTCAGAATCCAATTAAAGGAAAGCTTATTTGCCAAAAGCAGATCAGTGTCTCTGCTGAATAAGAGTCGATGGGAAGATAGAACACTCTCAGCCAAAACCAGCCCTGGAGCTCATTTTCGACGTATTCATCCACAGCGCTCATTTGATCTGAGCTCAGATAGATTGTACCTTATTGAAAACATATGAGCAGAGGCTGAATTACAAGAACAAACATCTTCCTAAAAGCCTGTGCATGACTGGTTGAGCGTCTCCTCTGCATTAAACGACATTAAACTGACATCAGAAGTTTAAATGATAAAACTAACCAACAATCCCTGAATATATTCTGACAATGTAAATGAAATGCAACTTTAAAACATAAATTCAACCAAAATTAAAAGGCTGCTTTACATATTGACATCAACAAAGATTACGGTCCTTAAAAAAACCTCTTATATGTTTACATCATGCATTTGTGTTAGAGATAATGTTATTATTGCGTACGTTCGGTTTGCCTCACAGGTCTTGGGTTCGATTCCCAGGTTGGCAGGACAACCTCCTCGTCTGTGTGGATTTCCCTCCACATATGATTTGCTTCGTGTGTGAATAAGTGGAAATGTAAATCACTATACAGTGCACTATATCTGCATCAGGGAGTGATTCTGAAAACATAGCTATAGACAGGGATAAGCCCAGATGTTTACATCACTACATAAACATAAAACAATTTACATGCAATAATCTGACTGCTGCGGCGGAATCTCATTGCTCTACCACCATACCGCCTATCTATATATTAATACTTTAATGAAATAAATACTATACGAATAAGTTGTTTCCAATTAATACTTTGTAGCTACAGACTGCCTCACTATTCTAACTCTGTCATAAAGCACATGATGAATGAACACCAGTCTCCGGTTTAATGGACAGAAGAATCTGAGACGTGATGACCGGAAACATTAAGATTTCTGTGGAAAGACAGAGACGATGGTTTAATGCTAATGATATTCATGATCTAATCATTAAGATCGTTACCAAATGTCACAACACCTCAACGGGACAGAAAAGGATGAGCGATGTGCTCCAAGAGACGTCAAGCCGGCGTTAACGAGTGCAGGGATCAGAGCAGACACCCGTCAATATAAAGGTTTAACTACAGACATGTAAAGAGGAGCTCAGTGTTTTATGGTGTAAATGGATTCTCTCACGGGAACAAACTCCAGCCCAGTAAAAAACTGTTCGTATGAGCGGCAGCTCTGTGTTCTCACATCATTTAGAACTAAATTCAACTGGAACATGAAGGATGTGTAAACCTTCAACTAATGTTCAAACACAAAACTAATTAAGAGACATTTATTTTTGTTATGCTATAAAGTGGATGTTTTTAGAGCAGCATTTTCATTTTATCTCAGTAAATCTTTTGTGCAGATGTTCTATTGTTCATGATACCAATCTTACAACCCTGTTAAGAGCTACTGTCACAAGATAAACATCACAACCACAAAATACATGAAGAGCAAACGAACAATAAAAAAAGGAGGAATTAGATTCATTGTTGAAAGACCACGCAGAAGAAAAGACAACGTGATGAGTTTCTATGTGTTTTGAATAACGGTCCGGTTAAAAGACGTGCCACCTGGTGGGTGCGTGAAGAAAGCAGGTAGGATGGATACATCGATAAACTGACAGGAACGGATGACCTGCCAATGGAAGACTAACGAGTATGAGTGTTCTGAGTCAATCATAGAGGATTGATGGACTCCTCATTCAGAACCTCATCAGGTCACACAGTGTCGTGTTGACGATCTGCACTAATAAAACCAACAAGAACAACACTAAACAAAACCAAAATCCAGTGCTTCACTTTAACTACAGTATATCTAAAAGGTCACTGCTTACATAACATCATACTGCAGAAAATATACGGACTGAATGATTAAATCTTTGTTGTAAAACACAGTGCAGGTCTTTTTCACTGTTCGTTCAGATTAAACATAATAACATGGTGTTCTTTATAAAGCTCTATTTCTGTGAATAATGAAACATTCTGACTGAACCTTGAGCTGCTGTCTCAGTAATCCCTATTTTACATCAAGATTTTATTATCAAACATATGTATATCAGCAGCTGCTCATATTTATATTCAAATTCAGAAAGCATGTTAAAAATATCCTGAAGTAAACAAATCTGTCAAAATAAAGTAGGTTAGGTTGAAAACATTTACATTCCAGCTGCTTAAAATTAAATGAATAAAAAGGAAGCAGAATGAATAAAGCCACAGAGCCTCGGTTTATGAGGCAGTACTGCAAGAGAGATGGAAATGGGAGGGAATATACGGAGAAGAGATTAAATTTAATTTGCAATGTGTTTTCACTTCACATTTGGGTGGCACTGGGGAGAGTAGCTGATGAAGTGTTTTGTTTTGGTGGTGGTGAGGTTCAGGGAGTCGAGCTGATGGTGAGTGACTCCATATGTGCTCTTAAGCATCTCTGTCCTCTCTATCACACCTACCCCATCGTCTGCATCGGTAAAGACAACTGCTGAAAGTTTACATTCATTAGTGTCAGGTTTCAGTTTAAATCTGATTATTTCATTATTATTGTTTAAAGTTTATCACTGACGATGATCTGATGGGATTATAATCCTAATAAAAAGCATATCGTAATGATAATGAGTTTGACGTTATCTCTACTAAAAAAGTAACTGGATGGGGTTCAGATCGGTAAAAAGAATTACATTTTTTCGTGTTCTCAGTGTTCGTGTTTACCCTATTTTATTCATTCAGTCATTTTCTAATCCAGCTATCTCACCAGAGGGGCAAGCATAGAAACCGGGCCCATGCCCTTTTACGATGGCCAGTCCATCACCAGGCTTACACACAGAGAAACCCAGTAAAAACCTTAGTTTCATAATGAGAGCTAATCTACTTGCATGAATTAATTTGATGAGTGAAGGAAAATAACTGCTAAGACACCACCAAGAACAGAGTAAGAGTACGATGGCACCCAACATGAAGACCAGTATGTGACAGATGGTTTTGTATCAACTCCTTTATATCAACCTCTATATCAACACAAAATCCTGCCACTGTGCACTGCACTGTTGAAACATCAATCCTCCAAAACTCACACAGTACCTGGCTCTTAAAGAAACTGGCAGGTGGCACACCCAAAACACACCCAGTAATTGAGCGAATTAGCACATGTCTACATAATTTTGCTGTTGATATGATAGCAAAGACGCACTGCAAAGACGCCATAAAGCTGAGCTGTGCATAGTAAGGCCCTAATCTGTTTTATTTACATTGAATAAATTATATTAAATGTAAACTGCTTGGTACCAGAACCTGTACTGTAAATGGAGACTCTCCCGGCTGTATGTCTGTATTTTCTATAACACAGTGGTTGCTTTCACTCACTCACTCTACCCATCGCGTCTTTATCACTGGACAGCTCATAACAGTGCTGTTGGTCAATATGATGATTATTTCTATTCTCCCCAGCACATTATAAACACTCAGGTTTCTCACATGCTTACTCAATTGTCATGTTCTCCCCCTGTGTGGACTCCTGCTGACCAACTCGATGGAACTACAGAAGAGAAATCGTTTGTCCTGAATGATCGATGAACTATAAACTCCCACTGACCTGGAGATCTGCTCAGAGCCACTGAGCAGAAGACTAGACAATAAAAACTCCTAAAAACTCTACTGACATGAGAGGATCTCGACAGTCCCTCAGAAATAAACGCTTTATCCCTGATAAAAGAAAACTTCCAGCTGGCTCTCAAAAATCTTTAAACCAATATTGCAAAAGCATCCGAGAGAAAACACTCAAGAAAAGAACAAAAACGGAGTAAACTATAACCAATCCATATTGAAGTAGAGATGAAGGAGGTATTTAAAGTTTAGCTCACTTTTCAAAATAAAAAAACGAAGCATTTATATAACAGTGATACAAAAAACACATTTTCAATAAAAAAAAAAAAAAAAGAAAAATGGGTAAAAGTTAAACACACACGAGTATGTTTAAGGAGACCTCCAGGGTACAGCCAAATGTCCACTTTACAATAGTAGGGTGTATCTTTGGGAGATTTACGGGGAGCATCATTTAAATTTGTTTAAACACTGTTAAGAGATGAGGCCTGACATCATGTAAACGCAGTGTCAATACCACACTGGTTTTCTGCTCCAGAGGGTCTCAAAGTTTCAAAATAAGAGCTCTTAAAAGCTACGATCACTGATACTGGATCAGTTGCTGAGCTCATTATTAAACTCCCTAATTAAAAGCTAAGATGAGGAATGGGAGTATCAGCAAAATGTTTGGCAGGCAGCAGGACAGAAAGGAAAACTCTAAATCCAGACCACACAAAGATTACCCTGAAGGAATGGGCCGGTTAAACTCCATTTTTGTAGGACGACTGACCCCTGGTTACAGATTACTAGTTTCCATACTGATTTTAAAAATCCATTAGAACAGGATAACCTTTACAGAAAGTTCTGGAAATGCTCTTCTGGAGAATTTACTTGCTCCAGGTTTATTAATCATTCATTAATCAGCACCTCCATCACGGTGGTCCACAGAATCTTAAATATTTAATTTATGTATCTATTTATATGAACTAGTTGGAGTTGGGTGGATTTTTTTCTAGGTGGAACCTACAGAATGGGCAAAGGGCATTAATATTTTGTTGTTCAGAAATCTACATCGTTATGAAGTGTTTTTTTTCTGCACATTCTGGATTTAGCAGCAGCTGGCCCTCGCCCCGACTCCATCTCCTCCAGCACTCCAACATGATGTATTACATTAGGGGCTTACTAAATATAGCTCACCTGCAGTGGCCATTCTCATTCCTCTGTCTTTTTTGCTCTTATATTACACCTTTTGATGTCTCTGTTTCTCTTGAGTCCCTAAGGAAGAAATGGGGGACAGGAGCAGGGTTGTCAGCTCATTTGTCAGAGCAGAGAAGGTGTGCTGCTGAATATCCAGCCTGATTTATCAGAGCTTCTGTGTAAGAGCATCCAGCGCTACATAGGCCTGGATAACAGGAGGACCAGGGGGTGGAGGGAGTAATGACTGGCTGTATAAACTACACAGACCTGTCAGTGGTGGAGGGCATTGTGGTATAATGTGTATTGGATCCATCCATCTTAGATCTAAGATTACAACTTGGATATAATCTAAAACTTTAACAAGATTTCAGAAGGTTTAATGAGAACAAAACTGAGGTCAGTTAGGATTCCTCAGTAAGTACAAGAGTTCTGTGGTTCAGTACTTAATAATGTTCTGAATTACTGTTACATTAAATTAGAATCTAATCTAATAGCTTTCTGTTGTTCTAAACAACTAGTATTTTATGATGCCACATGGTTCCACAGTTCTGGGTTTAATCTTTAGCTCCATTTCCTGCTTCTATGGGACTGAGTGGTCTGAATTGGTTGCTCTAAATTATTTAAAAGTATTAATATAAATAATGAAGTAAGATGGTGTCCTTTAAAGGACCAGTTATGGACTCGGACCAAAATTAGAATTAATAACATCAACATTTAAGAAACATTTATGAATCCACCACAAAAAACCTTCACCTTAACCACTACTTACCTATAAACCTAACGTGTCGTTTTCTTTAAATTTACATTATACATTGTGGGGACTTGATGATGAATATACCTGGCACACACACACACACACACACACACACACAACAGTCGTAGTAATGAGAATTAGGGATCCGATACTCCCTGTAGAGGGACTGAGGGATCCAGTGAAATGACGTGTCATCATCAAACAGACACAAGCAACTACAAAAATGCCACGAGGGTCTGGAATGCCACCTGTTCTGCCCAGAAGTCTCTTAGCAGCAGATGTCTAGGAAACAAAAGCGATATCTTGACTGGAGTCTCCAGATTTCACTGCATGATGAGGAGTTAATGAGTGCAGCCTGAACTGGCACTCCGTCCTCCAGCGAACTCATTATAAAGCCTGTCAAACACAATATCAAACTCAGTCAGATTAAATCAAAGGCCACGGCCCTCCCACCTAAACTCAGACGAGCTGCTAACACACTCTAATGATCAGACACTTTGTAGTATTTTCAAAAAGCCTAATAAGTCTTATATACTTGTTAATACAGTACCAGTTAAAGTTTGGACACACCTCCTTTCTTCCTCTCCTCAACTTACCATATAGACGGACTTTGTAGTCTTACAATTTAAGACTGTAGTCCATCTGTGTTTTGTTTTTGTTAGTCCCGTTGGTTCTGTTCTCTGTTGGTCAGGATCATCACAGATCATGGATAATTTGGGTGCTGGATTGTTTGTCAGTTCTGCAGTGACACGGACACGGACTGAGGCGGTTTTAGTGCCGCAGTGTTGCTGTAGTCTTATTTAAACACCTCAGTGATAGCAACTGGAATAGGAATAATGCACCCACCAAATAATGGTTGCTCTGTGGTGGTACTATTGGGGTCCTGATCATTAGATAACAGAGTAAAATGGACACACACAGTATGTACTGTAGTCCACAAACAGATGGGACTACAGGCTGGAATTGGAGAACTACAAAGTCCATTCTTACGTTATGTGGAACTGAGGACAATAATTGGAACACAAATGGGGGCATGTCCAAACTTTTAACTGTTACCATAAACGGTATAAAATTTTATAGAGAAAAATATAGGGACACATCTTTTTTATAACTGGATTCATGTGTTTCATTCAGTAATAATAAAAATAATACATTGAATAAAATCATCCAGTTAGACAAAATCATAAGCAAGATTCATAAAGACATGTGTGGGTGAGTTTGGTGTGTAGGAACTTGTCTGGTCTGGTCAGAGCTTCGACCTCAATCCCATCTGACCAGGTCTTCTCATCCAAAATCAGTATCTGACCTCACAGCTCTTCTGGGTGAATGGTCAAAACTTTCCCGCAGACACACGCCAAAAACTGCAAAAGGCAATTTAGAATGTCGTTAGCGATCTTGTAGGTGTCCTAATACTTTGTCTATACAGTATGTATAAACAGATGAACACAAAGTATTTAATAAAAAAAAAGGCAGGGAAACACCCTGAGACAAACTTCATAACTGAGGGGCCTTGTCCCTTTTGCCCAGACATCAGACTCAGAACCTTAACTGCTGTGTTAACAGAATCTCAACCATCTTAAATATATCAACAGAACAGCTACAATGAAGGTCAAATATCAGCCGCTTGTACATTAGGACTAAATATGTCATACTGACTTACAGAAATAAGATTTGAGTAAAGCCGTTTTGTGCCTGTAGCTTTAATTTACAAAATTTCCAGCATGAATGATCCTTTACAATAGTGTGACTCTCCTGATAAGATACATTATCACCCTTAACAGACCCTGCTCTCACTCTTTTCTCCAGTTTGAACACATCAGTAAGATAAGATGACCCCGCTCCCCTTCTTGGACTCGGAAGCCCTTAAAATGTCACAAGACAAAAAGATAACACCCATCAGGTAGATGTATTTTTAGCCATTTAGTATATACCACCGTATTCTTATCCAGGGATCCAGACGGCTCTCCTTCCCACCTCCATTCCACTGAAGCATCCTTTAGATCCTGCATTAAAAAAAATCCATAAAAGCACTCTAAATATTATAGCATCAATCACAGTCTTTATTTCCATTTTAACCACATTATCTCTCTCTCTGAGTTAAGAACAGCCCTGCTTCCAAAAATAGAACAGATAGTCACTGTTAGTATAGTCACACAATGGACGAGTTTACTGAAAACACAAACTCAAAACACCCTGCTCATGGTTCACCTGCCCTGTGTGTGAATAAGTCTCCCCTGTCTTCTCCTTTTGATGGGCATGTAACCTTTGCAAAGGGTTTTGCTGCCTTTCACCTTTTAAGTAATGGGATAGGTACTAGTACCCGTCACAGCTTGAGTCAAGAGAAGTTATAAAATAACTTTTTTTTTTTTACACAGAACAGAGCTCCATCATCGAGTGCAAATGTCTGATTAAATTATTAATATCAAACAATATTTAATATGCAAAACATCCATCCATTATCTTCCGCTTTATCCTCTATTAGGGTCGTGGGGGGGTTTACCATGTCTCGGGCGCTGGGCAGATACACCCAGGACAGGGGCAATATATCGCTGAGCACACACTCACCCACACAGGCACACTCTATATGGGGCAATTTAGAGAACTTAATTGACCTTGATCCATGTTTTTGGACTGTGGGAGGAAACCGGAGAACCCGGAGGAAACCCACGTGGACACAGGGAGAACATGGAAACTCCACCCAGATTGGGAATCGAACCGGGAATCCCTAGTGCTGAGAGGAGAACATGCTAAACACTAAGCCACCGTGCCGCCGCAAAACATGTTAATTATAATAATATAAACATTTTATTAACAAATTATTGACGGTCCATTAAAAGTCCTTCAAACCCAAAGGGTGAATTAAATCTAAACACTATAAACAAAAGTATAGGGACACCTTTAAATCTCTGCATTCAGGTTTTTAAGTCCGTCTTAATGTCACAGGTGAATCAAATTAATCACCTAGTCATGGATTTTGAAAAATCTGTATCACATTTGTGGAAACCAAGTGTTAATAATAATATGGGAGCCTTATGTTCAGGTCTTGGACTGTCCCTTCTGTCTGTCTGTCTGTCTGATTAATTAAAGTCTGATCAGGGATTTCTTCATTACTCCTGCAGTACAGCCCCACTGTAAACTTCTAATGATGTCTGTGAAACCTGTCTCTGGGCTGGTAAATAGAAGCAGTCGGTGATGTGTGTGGTATAAAGGAAGCACATGGCAAAAAGAGACCAAAAATACAAGCCCACAATCCAGAAGTCTGTGTGAAGCGAAGCGGAACTCCATCTGAATGAGACGAGTGTGTGGCCAAGTGTCGGAATAACAAACACACGGCTGATCTACCTCATTCTCCAACTAATGAAACGAAGATCAGGGACGATAAGGTTCTCTGAGCAAACAGCTGGCAGCGCATCCGCATACATTCCAGTGGATTTGCATCCATCCCACGCCTGCAGGGTAACCTTCACCGATAAACAAGGTTTTATTTTAATCAGAGGAGAGGAACAGCGACTGCGCTGCTTATAAACGTCTGCAGCAGATCAGAAAACCGATTCTGATTAAACAGGAAACACATGCCACTTCCTACTTTATATCCTTACATTTCAGAAAGTCTAATCTAAAGAAAAGTGGCAGCTTCATTATGACGGCTTAAGATTTAAGACAAACATCATATAATTAAGATCAGATATGTGCGAGGAGCCGTTATGAGCAGCGCCACACAGTGAGTGCTGATGGTCCTGATGGTGCTTCACATGGCGCCTGAATGAGAGCACCTGATGATTCTGACGATCTGAACCACGGGAAGAACATCAGACTGAAAAGAAAAGTCCACACTGCAGTTCAGAAAAGTGAAGAAGAGAAAAACTATTTCACCTGCTCAGAAGAGTCAGCAGCAGTGAAGCACTGAGGGTTGCCAGGTCCTGTGAATTTATGCAGCACCTGTTATTAACATTTTAACGAAGCAGTTTTTATAAAAGATTTGATATGTTGAAACGCTCACCATGACGGTCTCTCCTGCTGCCCGAGTGTCTCTCCAATCCGTGCTTTCTTGCTCCACCATGTGTCTCTCTCTTCCCATCCGTCCCATTGTCACGTTCACCTTCCTTGTCTCTCTCTTACGCAACCTCCATGACACTCATTCTCACGCCCTCTGTGCCTTTCTCTCTCGCCCTGTGTCACTCTCTCTCTTGCCATCAGTGCCGCTCTCACTCGCTCACCTTCCTTGTCTCGCTTACTCACCTCCATGAAACACTCTCTCCCGGCCTGTGTCTCAATCTCTCGCCCCGTGGCACTCTCTTTCTTGCCATCAGTGCCATTCTCACTCGCTCACCTTCCTTGTCTCTCTCTCTTATGCAACCTTCATGGCACTCTCCTTCTCACGCCCTCAGTGCCTCTGTCTCTCTCTCTCACCATCCATGCAGCTTGTCTCTCTCACTCACCTTCATGACACTCTCTTTTTCGCGCCCTCCATGTGTCTCTCTCTTTTGCCATCAGTGTCACTCTCACACCGTCCTTGTCTCTCTTATGCAACCTTCATGACACTCTCTCTCGCACCCTCCATGTGTCTCTCTCTCCTGCCATCAGTGCCATTCTCTCTTTTTTTTTAACCTGTCATGTCTGGTATCTTTTGCAGTCTGAATGGTAATCTGACTGCACTGATGTACCATACACATGTTTGCTTTTACGTTTTTACAGGAACAGATCTACAGATTATTGTAGCCTCTTCCTGTTAATTGTGCTTTTATTTGATTGATTTGAATTATTCCGCCAAAGCATGACGGGGAAAAAAAGAGGAGGAAAAGGAGAGAGAGGGAAAAAAGAACATTTTATTTCCCCTCATCAGTGCCATTCTCACTCTCACACCGTCCTTGACTCTCTCTCTTGTGCAACCTTCATGGCACTCTCTTTCTCGCGCCCTCAGTGCCTCTGTCTCTCTCGCCATCCGTGCCACTCTCACACCTTTCTTCTCTCTCTCTTACGCAACCTCAATGACACTCTCTCATGACCTCTGTGTCTCATTCACTTATGCCCTCCGTCTCTCTCCATTCTCTCACCGTCCTTGTCTCTCTCTCTTTTGCCATCAGTGCCATTCTCACTCGCTCACCATCCTTGTCTCTCTCTCTTACACAGCCTTCATGGCACTCTTCTTCTCGCGCCCTCAGTGCCTCTGTCTCACTCTTACTCGCCTTCATGACACTCTCTTTCTGGCGCCCCTTGTGTCTCATTCTCTCTCTCCCTCTGTCTCTCTTGCCATCAGTGCCACTCTCACACCTTTCTTACGCAACCTTCATGACACTCTTTCGCGCCCTCTGTGTCTCATTCTCTCACGCCCTCTGTCTCTCTCTCGCCATCCGTACCACTCTCACACCGTCCTTGTCTCTCTTACGCAACCTTCATAGTACTCTCTTTTTCGCGCCCTCTGTGTCTCATTCTTTCTCACCCTCTGTCTCTCTTTCCTTTGCCATCTGTGCCACTCTCACACCTTCCTTGTCTCTCTCTTATGCAACCTTCATGGCACTCTCTCTCTTGCACCCTGTGTCTCTCTCTCTCTTGCCATCAGTGCCATTTTTATTCGCTCACTGTCCTTGTCTCTATTACACAACCTTCTTGGCACTCTCTTTCTCGCGACCTCAGTGCCTCTGTCTCTCTCTCGCCATCCGTGCCACTCTCACACCGTCCTTGTCTCTCGCTTAAGCAACCTCCATGTCACTCTTTCGCGCCCTCTGTGTCTCATTCTCTCTCGCCCTCCATCTCTCTCTCTCCTTTGCCATCCGTGCCACTCACTCACCTTCCTTGTCTCTCTCCAATGCAGCCTTCATGGCACTCTCTTTCTCACACCCTCAGTGCCTCTGTCTCTCTTGCCATCAGTGCCACTCTCACACCGTCCTTGTCTCTCTCTTAAGCAACCTCAATGACACTCTTTCGCGCCCTCTGTGTCTCATTCTCTCTCGCCCTCCGTCTCTCTCCTTTGCCATCCGTGCCACTCACTCACCTTCCTTGTCTCTCTCCAATGCAGCCATCATGGCACTCTCCTTCTCGCGCCCTCAGTGCCTTTGTCTCTCTCTCTCTCTCTCGCCATCCTTGTCTCTCTCTTATGCAACCTTCATGGCTCTCTCTCTCACGCCCTCCGTGTCTCTCTCTCTTGCCATCAGTGGCATTTTTACTCGCTCACCGTCCTTGTCTCTCTCTCTTAAGCAGCCATAATGGCACTCTTTTTATCTCGCCCTCAGTGCCTCTCTCTCTCACCATCCTTGTCTCTCTCTTACGCAACCTTCATGGCACTCTCTTTCTCGCGCCCTCAGTGCCTCTTTCTCTCTCTCACCATCCGTGCCGCTCTCACACCGTCCTTGTCTCTCTCTTAAGCAACCTCCATGTCACTCTTTCGCACCCTCTGTGTCTCATTCTCTCTCGCCCTCCATCTCTCTCTCCTTTGCCATCCGTGCCACTCGCTCACCGTCCTTGTCTCTCTCCTACGCAGCCATCATGGCACTCTCCTTCTCGCGCCCTCAGTGCCTACATCTCTCTCCCCATCTGTGCCACTCTCACACTGTCCTTGTCTCTATTACACAACCTTCTTGGCACTCTCTTTCTCGCGCCCTCAGTGCCTCTGTCTTTCTCGCCATCTGTGCCAATCTCCCACCGTCCTTGTCTCTCTCTTTCGCGCCCTCTGTGTCTCATTCTCTCTCTCCCTCCGTCTCTCTCCTTTGCCATCCGTGCCACTCGCGCACCTTTCTTGTCTCTCTCCAATGCAGCCATCATGGCACTCTCCTTCTCGCGCACTCAGTGCCTTTGTCTCTCTCTCTCGCCATCCTTGTCTCTCTCTTATGCAACCTTCATGGCTCTCTCTCTCGCGCCCTCCGTGTCTCTCTCTCTTGCCATCAGTGGCATTTTCACTCGCTCACCGTCCTTGTCTCTCTCTTAAGCAGCCATAATGGCACTCTCTTTCTCGCACCCTCAGTGCCTCTCTCTCTCTCGCCATCCTTGTCTCTCTCTTACGCAACCTTCATGGCACTCTCTTTCTCGCGCCCTCAGTGCCTCTTTCTCTCTCTCGCCATCCTTGTCTCTCTCTTAAGCAACCTTCATGGCACTCTCTTTCTCGCGCCCTCAGTGCCTCTGTCTCTCTCTCGCCATCCGTGCCACTCTCACACCATCCTTGTCTCTCTCTTAAGCAACGTTCATGACACTCTTTCGCGCCCTCTGTGTCTCATTCTGTCTCGGCCTCCATCTCTCTCTCCTTTGCCTTCCGTGCCACTCACCGTCCTTGTCCCGCTCCTATGCAGCCATCATGGCACTCTCCTTCTCGCGCCCTCAGTGCCTACGTCTCTCTCGCCATCCGTGCCACTCTCACACTGTCCTTGTCTCTATTACGCAACCTTTGTGGCACTCTTTTTCTCGCGCCCTCAGTGCCTACGTCTCTCTCGCCATCCGTGCCACTCTCACACTGTCCTTGTCTCTATTACGCAACCTTTGTGGCACTCTTTTTCTCGCGCCCTCAGTGCCTCTGTCTCTCGCCATCCTTGTCTCTCTCTCTTGTGCAACCTTCATTGCACTCTCTTTCTCGCGCCCTCAGTGCCTCTGTCTTTCTCGCCATCTGTGCCACTCACACCGTCCTCGTCTCTCTCTTAAGCAACGTTCATGACACTCTTTCGCGCCCTCTGTGTCTCATTCTCTCTCGCCCTCCATCTCTCTCTCCTTTGCCATCCGTGCCACTCGCTCACCGTCCTTGTCTCTCTCCTATGCAGCCATCATGGCACTCTCCTTCTCGCGCCCTCAGTGCCTACGTCTCTCTCGCCATCCGTGCCACTCTCGCACTGTCCTTGTCCTTGTCTCTATTACGCAACCTTTGTGGCACTCTTTTTCTCGCGCCCTCAGTGCCTCTGTCTCTCGCCATCCTTGTCTCTCTCTCTTGTGCAACCTTCATTGCACTCTCTTTCTCGCGCCCTCAGTGCCTCTGTCTTTCTCGCCATCTGTGCCACTCACACCGTCCTCGTCTCTCTCTTAAGCAACGTTCATGACACTCTTTCGCGCCCTCTGTGTCTCATTCTTTCTCACCCTCTGTGTCTCTCTCCTTTGCCTTCCGTGCCACTCGCTCACCGTCCTTGTCTCTCTCCTATGCAGCCATCATGGCACTCTCCTTCTCGCGCCCTCAGTGCCTACATCTCTCTCGCCATCCGTGCCACTCTCACACCGTCCTTGTCTCTATTACGCAACCTTTGTGGCACTCTTTTTCTCGCGCCCTCAGTGCCTCTGTCTCTCGCCATCCTTGTCTCTCTCTCTTGTGCAATCTTCATTGCACTCTCTTTCTCGCGCCCTCTGTCTTTCTCGCCATCTGTGCCACTCTCACTCCTTGTCTCTCTCTTACACAACCTCCATCACACTCTCTCTCGCCCTCTGTATCTCTCTCCTTTGCCTTCCGTGCCACTCGCTTACTGTCCTCGTCTCTCTCCTATGTAGCCACCATGGCACTCTCCTTCTCACGCCCTCAGTGCCTACATCTCTCTATCTCTCGCCATCAGTGCCACTCTCACACCATCCTTGTCTTATGCAACCTTCATAGCACTCTTTTTCTCGCGCCCTCAGTGCCTTTGTCTCTCTCTCTCTCTCTTGCCATCCTTGTCTCTCTCTTATGCAACCTTCATGGCTCTCTCTCTCTCGCGCCCGCCGTGTCTCTCTCTCTTGCCATCAGTGCCATTTTTACTCGCTCACCGTCCTTGTCTCTCTCTCTTAAGCAGCCATAATTGCACTCTCCTTCTCGCGCCCTCAGTGCCTACGTCTATCTCGCCATCCGTGCCACTCTCACACCGTCCTTGTCTCTCTTACGCAACCTTCATAAGCAGCCATAATGGCACTCTTTTTCTCGCGCCCTCAGTGCCTCGCCATCCCTCTCTCTCTACGCAACCTTCATGGCACTCTCTTTCTCGCGCCCTCAGTGCCTCGGTCTCTCTCTCGCCATCCTTGTCTCTCTCTTACGCAACCTTCATGGCACTCTCTTTCTCGCGCCCTCAGTGCCTCGGTCTCTCTCTCGCCATCCTTGTCTCTCTCTTACGCAACCTTCATGGCACTCTCTTTCTCGCGCCCTCAGTGTCTCTCCTCGGTCTCTGGCATTTTCTCGCCATCCTTGTCTCTCTCTTACGCAACCTTCATGGCACTCTTTTTCTCGCGCCCTCAGTGCCTCTGTCTCTCTCTCACCATCCTTATGCCTCTCTCTTACGCACCTCCTTGTCTCTCTCTTCTCGCAACCTCAGTGCCTCGGTCTCTTCTCGCCATCTGTGTCTCTCTCTCTCTCGCAACCTTCATGGCACTCTCTTTCTCGCGCCCTCAGTGCCTCGGTCTCTCTCTCGCCATCCTTGTCTCTCTCTTACGCAACCTTCATGGCACTCTCTTTCTCGCGCCCTCAGTGCCTCTTTCTCTCTCTCGCCATCCGTGCCACTCTCACACCGTCCTTGTCTCTCGCTTAAGCAACCTCCATGTCACTCTTTCGCACCCTCTGTGTCTCATTCTCTCTCGCCCTCCATCTCTCTCTCCTTTGCCATCCGTGCCACTCGCTCACCGTCCTTGTCTCTCACCTATGCAGCCATCATGGCACTCTCCTTCTCGCGCCCTCAGTGCCTACATCTCTCTCGCCATCCGTGCCACTCTTACACCGTCCTTGTCTCTATTACGCAACCTTTGTGGCACTCTTTTTCTCGCGCCCTCTGTCTTTCTCGCCATCTGTGCCACTCTCACTCCTTGTCTCTCTCTTACACAACCTCCATGACACACTTTCGCGCCCTCTCTGTCTTATTCTCTCTCGCCCTCTGTGTCTCTCTCCTTTGCCTTCCGTGCCACTCGCTCACCGTCCTTGTCTCTCTCCTATGTAACCATCATGGCACTCTCCTTCTCGCGCCCTCAGTGCCTCTGTCTCTCTATCTCTCGCCATCAGTGCCACTCTCACACCTTCCTTGTCTCTCTCTTACACAACCTCAATGACACTCTTTCGCGCCCTCTGTGTCTCATTCTCTCTCGCCCTCTGTGTCTCTCTCCTTTGCCATCCGTGCTACTTGCTCACCGTCCTTGTCCCTCTCCTATGCAGCCATCATGGCACTCTCCTTCTGGCACTTTCCCTCAGTGCCTCTGTCTCTCTCTCTCTCTCTCGCCATCCGTGCCACTCTTACACCATCCTTGTCTTATGCAACCTTCATGGCACTCTTTTTCTCGCGCCCTCAGTGCCTCTGTCTCTCTCTCTCGCTCTTGCCATCCTTGTCTCTCTCTTATGCAACCTTCATGGCTCTCTCTCTCGCGCCCTCCGTGTCTCTCTCTCTCTTGCCATCAGTGCCATTTTCACTCGCTCACCATCCTTGTCTCTCTCCTACACAGCCATCATGGCCTTCTTCTCGCGCCCTCAGTGCCTACGTCTCACTCGCCATCCGTGCCACTCTCACACCGTCCATGTCTCTATTACGCAACATTCATGGCACTCTCTTTCTCGCGCCCTCAGTGCCTCCGTCTCTCTCTCTCTCACCATCCTTGCCACTCTCACACCATCCTTGTCTCTATTACGCAACCTTCGTGGCACTCTTTTTCTCGCGCCCTCAGTGCCTCGGTCTCTCTCTCGCCATCCATGCCACTCTCACTCGCTTCCTTGTCTCTCTCTTACACAACCTTCATGACACTCTTTCGTGAAGCACTCTGTGTCTCTCTCTAATTTGCCATCCACCAACCTTGTCACTCTCTTGCGCAACAACCATGACACTGTTTCTCTTGCCCTTTGTGCTCCATGTCTGTCTCTCTCACTCAGCAATGTTTCTCTCACTCTGTGTCTCTGTGTGTGCACATTTCTGTCTCATTGCTTTTGTCTCTTGCTCTCTCACTCCTCGTCTGTCTCTCTTTCTTTCTGCACAAAAGGAAAGATGAACATGAAGCAGAGGTTTAATAAACACATTAGTATCATACACCATGTGATCAGTTGGCTCACTCCACTACTCCTGCAGAGACACAGATTAGTCAGTCACAGTGGAGCCTATGCTTGATTCCACCAGAGTGAACATGTTCTGGATAAACGATGAGTAGCTGTTTCATTCACACACAGCTGGACACTTGGTGAAGGTACTGCACGCTCTGCCAGTGCTTCAAAGATTTAAAGCCTCAGTGAATGGCAGTGAAGGAGCATGCAGTAAATGGAGAAGTCTGCTGTTTTAACCACTATACACATTACATCAGCACCAGACTGATGCATTTATCAATCATGAATTAAACAAGACAAAATCTAAATAATTGATATTAAAAACTTTTTAAAAGCATAACGTCACAGTGAAGCTGTTGGGGATGAACCTCTGCATGTGACAAAAAAGCATAATGTGCAATAAGGTCTGTTCATAGTCCTGCAGCACTGCAGCAGCAGAATGCAGCAGAAAATAACACACAATTAAACAAGAGAAGGTTGCTGAAATTTAATTGTAAAGTTCTTTATATTGAGCTACATGTCACACCTTATTAAAAGTCAAACAACAAGACTGCTAACGAGCAAAAAATTAAATTTAGGTCTCTGCTGGCTCATTATAAATTTGTAGCGAAGTGAAGGAATGAAAAGTCTAAAATAACAAATAAATATAAAGGATCACAATGTTAATTTACACCCTCAAAACTCGGTCTGGTAATTAACAGCGACAATGTACTTTGTACAGTTTGTACAACATTCGCATACATATTCAGTAATTAGCACAGAAATAATAATGTCAATGATATTCCCTGATTTAAAGTACGTAGTAGAAATAAGTGAAAATATAGTTTAGCTTACTACATTTTATAAGCAGCACACCCAACACCCTACATATTAAAACAATATTATATCTCAGTAAAAAGTCTAACATTTCAGTGTTAAGACACATTTCTCTTACTGTAACTGATTTGTGCAATCTTAAATGATCTGATGACAATTTGCAGGAGCGCTCTCAACCTGAGCTTCATCTGAACACCTTCTATTGATCTGACATTCTAACTGAAATACCTAACTGAATACCTAACCTAACCTAAATGAAATATGTTATTGTGTGAGACGTTCTGCATTGCTATATCTGCCTCGTGGGCCAAAAACATGGCAGATATAGCAATGCAGAACTTCTCACACAATAACATATGGACTACAGAATGTCAATGTAGAACTACAAAGGGTACGTGGACAATGTAAAAACAAGGTGTATTTAATAAAGTGGCCATGAGTGAAAGTTATTAGATATTGTTTACAATGCCAACACATCGCCATGATTTTATATTAAAGACCACAGGTATGCGCAGTGTGCAGATACACTGAGAGGACTGAACCAGGTAGAGCAGCATGATTTTATACTGAGCAATCTCCTCACAAAACCATGCATCAGTTTCCATTAACCTACTGAATTATACAGGAATGTGGTGGGAGGGTGGAGGAGTGCCACCATCCAGTCTTAAAATAACCTCCATGCTTTAAAGCCTCAGTATGAACATGAAGTCTCAAGTCTAAAGATAAAAATGCCTAGTTCTCTGTTTATCTCTAGGATTTACATTCATTGTCTTACCTTTCTCATCTCCCTGTCTGAGACGCAGCATCTCATTCAGACCAAGTTAGTTGATTACCCATGGGGCTGATATTATTGATGTACAGGTCTGTGTCTGTAAAACAAATTGGTTTATTGGTGTTAGATATTAAACAATATAAATCCATCAGGAGCATAAACAAACAGTTTACATTAACATGGGTGATTCCTTCATAGCTTTACATTATACAGACACTATGGACATAAATGGTTGCCCTTTTATGCTTTCTCATGTGATACAGTTGAATCATTTATGCCCCTTATTATTAATATTCAAATCCAAATGTTAAACTACATTCTAAATAGACAGGTTTGATTTATACAAAGGTTATAATCGATGAAGAGAATGCTATTTTAATCAGTGAGTGTGGTGGAGTTGATAGAGTGGGCAGAATGTCCGACATGATACAGTTGGTAGAGGTTTAACCCGGACTTTATTACAGGTCCAGTTATAGGTAAGGCTGAATGACTTGTACAAGGTCGGTGCAGCTAATGCACTAACAGAGACTCCTGAGCGTGTTATGCTCTGGATGTTCCCTGGATGTTCCCAAGATGACGGAATATCAGCGGAGTGTAATTGCGTTTTATCACCTGTAGTGAAGTCGTTTCTGAGGATGGTTCATGAACAGAGCGGGATGCGAGCGGATCTTGAAGGATCTATTCGCCCGATCTGAGCGGATTTAACTGATGTGCCCTTCAGGATCTAATGAGAAACTGGTTCAGACACCATGCAGAACTCAAACCCTCCGACCGGCTCGCTTCAACTTTGAGTTGTGAGGAGAGGTGTCATGGGGTAAAAGCTTCCGCTTATATTGCTGAGCTTCACGGAGCTTTAGGACGCACTACAGCTGGGACATGAAGGACATTCACACGAGCTGACCTACAACTTTTCTACGATTTCAGGAAATTAATCCGATTTTGGGGCTTGGTGCCGCGGAAAACGCCTCAGGGTCGCTTCAGCCGCATTTGACATGAAGACGGATTCGTGTCTTTTCTCCTAAAACAGCCCGCATATCGAACATAAAATATGAAATTGCTGCTGAGTTTTGTGAATGTACTGCTGATTTCAGAAGCATCATATTTATAAAAAGCCATAGAATTAAAAATCCAACTTTTACACTATGGGTGCAAGAAACCTGTCCAGTTTACCTCAGTGCGTTTCCTTCGGGACTTTGCGCTGTTCGCGTTTTTCTCGCCTTTGAGGTAACGTGTCGTACTAACTGCACTTTTTTCAGTTCAGTCAGAGATTTGGGTCAAATTGAGAGCATATTTAGTCTCAGTGCTTTAGTTTAACCAGTCCGTTTGCTCTTATGGGAATGAAACACTCGTCCCGCTGTTTGCTCCTACGGAGGAAAATGGCGGAGTCGGACAACCCTGAGGTGAGTACTAAAATTAAAATATTATCGCTATTTTTATTCAGAATGCATTCTTAAACCTTTGATGTGCTGGCAGTATTGATTCGCTTCATATTTTTGTACAATGCCTGAGGTAAATGTCCTGTCTGACTACTCACCACGGTTCCTTCAGCGCAACAACGACCTGTCGGTATGAGGAGAACCAAATCCGTGGAACATATGGGAGCTTTGGGTGTTAGGAAGGCATTCTGTGTGAACTGTTTTAGGAGCTGGAGGCTGCGGCGGTGTTTGTTTAGTCTGAATGAAGTCCGGATCGCGCCGGGGTTTTGCCGCTCGCTGTGGCGCTGCCTCACGAGAGCGCGCGCACTGTTCCTTGGTCCTGTGCGCGTGCCACTACAACACCCTCGCACACACCGACAGATACACAAACACACAAACACGCACACACACACAGATTCACACACAGCGATTCACATACACACAGATTCATACACACATACACACACACACAGATTCATACACACATATACACACACACAGATTCATACAGATTCATACACAGATTCACACACAGGTTCACACACAGAGATTCACATACACACAGATACACACACAGATTCACACACAGAGATTCACATACACACAGATACACACACATATTCATACACAGATACACACACATATTCATACACAGATACACACACATATTCATACACAGATACACACACAGATTTACATACACACATCTTCACACACACAGATACACACGCACATTCACACACAGATTCACTCACAGATACACACACACAGATATTCTCACACACACACACACACACACACACACACACACACAAATATACACAGATACACACACAGAGACACACTGCAACATTACAACACAAAAAACAAAGGTGCATTCACATGAATTATATGCTAAAAAGCTAAAAAAGTATTGGGACATCACACATTAAGGCGCTTTTATGACAATGTACATACTTACATATACATATATATATATATATATAAAGTTGGTCCCCTTTGCAGCTTCCACTCCAATAAGTGGATTTGTACAGTTTCCGGTGCATTCAGCACATTCTAGAAACAACACAACACACATGTCTTCTGAAAGCATGAGCTATGAACAACTGAATAATAAATAACTGAATAAATAACGTTATGGAAAGCAGTTGGATAATGATCTGGTTTGATCAAACTGCAGTTCAGCTGGTTCCTCCTGAACTTCTGACCCACGTTGTTCTCTCACTTGTAAATCACTTTGGATAAAAGCATCTGTCAAATGACTAAATGTTAACGAAATGGTTTTCTTTATTCACCCAGAAGACCATTTGTGAGGTCAGATCCTGATGTTGGAGGAAAGCACCAGGTTCACAATCTCAGTTCTAGTTCATCTCAAAGTAACTTACACTAAATTGTAGTTTTGCAGATGACTTTATTTATGGATCTATAGCCATGGATCACTGCTTGAAAGTTTCTTGACAATAAAAGAGTGAAACATCAATTTAAATAGTATTTTTAAAAATCACTACATGTTAATAATGCTAAGAAGTAAATAAAAGTGTAAGACTTTTCTATTTGCATTAATGTAACTCAAATATAATGAGCTATTAGAGAATAAACTTTATTTAGATATTATCCTTTTAAACCATGTTTCTGATTCCTGCAGTGTACGTGGACCGAGTGTCGGGAGGTTGTGATGATGTATGATTTTGATTTTGCAGCACAGGCCTCCGTTACGCTCTGCATGGTCTCACTCTGTCTGTTTTAATCCAGCATGTTGACTAATCATCTGCATTATCTCAGTTAGACCTCAGTTCTTTGCTCTACTCTCTCTCTCTCTCTTTAGGTAAATGATGTGTTAATCAGAGCAAAAAGAGGTTTATTGAATGAAGCACTCCTGTTCATCAGCTGTTTTCTTTTCAGCGCTGGTAAACATATTTCCACTGCGTGACAGTGAATAGACACGAGAGAGAGAGTCTGCATGTGGAGGATAATTATTCAAATACAGTACAGTATAGTCTATACAGCAAGCCTGATACTGCAGACAGGATGTATATTGTAGGACATTATAAATGGGTCGCCGAACAGCTTTTCTTAGTGTTTGCTTTATATAGATCATGAATACAGCAGAGATGAGTCTTCCCACTCTTATTCTGCTTCTGCACCAACAGCAGCAGCCGCTGAGCTCAGCACAGTCCCACTCAGTGCAGCCCTCTCCTCTGCCGAAACCGATGCCCTCCATCAATCCTGCACCACGACCCACCCACATCCCACACAAACCTCACACTCCCCACGCCAACTCCCTGAGTAACTGCCCGGGCCGGGGCAAGATGGCCAAGTTCCTGAATCCAGAAGAGATGACGTCCAGAGACTACTACTTTGACTCTTATGCTCACTTTGGTATCCATGAGGTAAAATAAATGCACAGCATTTGTACAGAGTTGGGTTAGTGTTGGGTCAGATGTGTTTTATTCAGATCATGCTGGTGTGTTAAAAATTAGCTTGTTCTGTTTTCCTGACCTATTTTATCATAGGAAATGTTAAAGGACGAGGTCAGGACTCTGACCTACAGAAACTCCATGTATCATAACAAACACGTCTTCAAAGACAAGATTGTACTGGATGTGGGGAGTGGCACTGGCATCCTGTCCATGTTTGCTGCCAAGGCTGGAGCCAAGCACGTGTACGGGGTAAGAGCGCTGGTTGAGTGGCAGCAGCACTGCTGAAACAGAATGATGCTCTTATCCCAGAGAGATGAGGACTTTATTACTTCTGTTACAGTTCCAGCACTCACAGTGCACCGAGAGCCTCGGAGGTACCCGAGACGCCAGGCTCTTATTATGAGAGCGTCTAAGGGCGTGGTCCCTCTGGGCCTGTACCATGCTTTAGTTGTAATTCAGTTTATCATATTTGCACTTTAGTCCTCTCATCCAGTCACACTAGAGTAATAAGCAGCTCACTGAAGAGCAAGCTGCCAGGAGCTGAGTATGTTGGGTCACAAAGTGCAGGTGATGCCCCTTAATGCCACTGCCAACAACACACTTATGAGTGAAGACTGATCCTCTGGGACTACACTAAACTTGTAAACTTAATTTACCCTGCCTTCACTGAAATATAAAACAGGTGCAAACTGCGATGGTACACCACACTAAGCTGTCCCAATCTTTATAACTCAGCATTAGCAACAAGAACAACAGAGGTCAAAAATGGACAGCTATGAAAACTAAATACTAATAAAAAAAGGACAGAATTCATGTTCTTAAGCTTAAAGTGGTTTTAAAGCAAATAAATCCAGGGTTCAATTCCTGGTTAAATGTCTCTTTCCTTTTGAAATAAAGATACTGAATTGCTCCTTTTTAACTTCCATCCCCCACCATCCTTAACACCATCCTTAAAATGAAAGACTTAGGGACCAGAATGTTTCAGGTTCATTTGACCTACTTTAATCCTCCGTTAATGCACCTGCATGCAGGAGGATTCTAACCACACGACTGTTACACATAGCAGGTCACACTTTATAGGGTGCATCATGGGATAGTACACATTTTAAGTGAACTTCTTGTACATGTGAATTTGGGTTAAATAGGGTTCATTAGTTACATGAGAGTATGAATTACTTTAGATGAGGAATAAAGCGTTTCTGACCTAAATAAAAACAATATGGATATTATTTCAGGAGGTGAGTAAGAGCAGAACAGAGAATCAGACATTACGAGGTCTGCTATTTTTACATAAAGAGGTCTCAGAAGCTCGAGGACGATGATAAATGGAATGCGAACTAACTTTTGAAAGTGTTGCTGTTGCAGTCCGATTTCTGAATACGATAAACAAAAACAAAAAAAATTGGAGAGTCTTCAAAAAGTTTCTGGATGCAGGTTTTGCTGGTGAATCTGGTCCGTGGAGTCTTTATATGATTGGAGGATAAATCTTAATTTCTTTCCAGTCTCCATCACCATTCGCTCCCTGTAGTGCCATGTCCTAATAATAACTAAGATTCAGTGTTCTCATTAAGGCTCTACACCCACAATCCACTGCAATAAACCCTTCAGAGTGAACTCAGGGGCATTTAGTAACAAAGATTTGCATTTGGCGCTGATGTGCAGAAAAATAAAGTAGAAACCTTTGTTTAAACTCGTTCACAGTACATCATCGAGGTAAACAATTCTCCGCTTTTGTTATGAAGGGGGGCATCTGTGGGACAGGGGACAACTGTGGAAGGTAGGAAGCTGTGGGGAGGGGGCAGCTGTGTGGGTGGGTAGCTGTGGTCAGGAATGTAATGCTATAATTGATGTCATATTTGTCCTTTCAGATTGAATGCTCCAGCATATCTGAGTACTCTGAGAAAATAATCAAATCCAATCACCTGGACAGCGGTAAGACTGCCGTCTCTCTAACATCTCATTTTAAGGTGGATGATGGTGACGTGGAGTTTAGAGTGAAACACCTGTTCAGTCATTAAGAACCTTATTGAATAGCTTAAATTTGGAAACAGTCGAATGTAACATTAACCTGGAACTAATGTGGTTCCTGATAATAAAATTTATTTCAGTATCGATAAGCTCCTCAAGGTTTTCCAGAAACATATCATTGACATGTTGACAGATACAAACACCACATAACCCAGTCCGCTTCTGCAGAACTCATGCAAGTTCTAACTGTGGAACATCAGCATGCAAAGCCACACACCCTGACAGCATCCTCGTCTTTACATGCTGATGACAGACATTATGACTGCATTAGTGACGCTAAATCCTCAGCCAGAGTGACAAACATTTACTCACAGTCTGATTCTAATCCTTGCTGATGTATGAAGCTTATGGAGGTGGTTGATGTCAGCCGTTTGCACGCCAGAGAAGTTCCTCTACTCAAACCAACACTGCTTTTTGCTCTCTCACACTCTCAAGGCCTGTTTGGTTGCACCTGTAAGAAGAGGGTGTGCTTAGAACACCTGTGTGCACAGTATTTTAGCCATTTGAGGACCAATCGTTTAGCCAATTAGGTAACAGTATTCATCACGGTAACTAATTAAAGCACACTGTATGGAACTGTATGGAACCTGATGAACTGAACAGAACAACTAGACTCTGAAATACATGTTCTAATGAAGGGAGTCAACATGTTCTGTAATATAGAGAGGAGAAGGCGTGGAGCAGAAGCAGTTAGTGTCAGTGTGCAGCGGGTGAGACAGAGCAGGATGCTTCAGGTTTCCTGCAGACAAAAAAGGTCCATTTCCAAAGCAAATTCAATACGTCCCCCAGGAAAGTGATCAGGAGCTGAGCTGCAGAAATGTCCATTCCAGAGGCAAAATGAGTATGCACACACACACACACACACACACACACACACACACACACACACACACACACACACACACACACACACACAGCAGTTATACACTATAAACAGAATTATTGGGATAAACCACTAAATTACAGGTGAGGTGTATTCAGTCCCATTTTCACAGATAAACAACTGAATGTGTTCAAACTTTTGAACTTTTTATCTGTAGATGTGTAAATATATAAATTATATATATATGTATGTATAATGTTGCAGTCATTACCATCTTCAAAGGGAAAGTGGAGGAGACGGAGCTGCCTGTGGAGCAGGTGGACATCATCATTTCAGAATGGATGGGTTACTGCCTTTTCTATGAGTCCATGCTTAACACTGTAATCTACGCCAGAGACAAGTGGCTGGTGAGTCCCATTCATGTCACGGGGTTCATTAGTGGGATGAAACAAAAAAAAAAAAAAAAAAAACAAGTGAGAATTCTGAATTATAATGAATTTGTCGATAATAAGACAAAATAAACTCAAGTTCTGGTTACTGTATTCATAGAAACCAGGGGGGTTGATGTTTCCAGACCGAGCTGCTCTCTACGTGGTGGCCATTGAAGACCGACAGTACAAAGACTTCAAAATCCACTGTAAGCATCGCTTTTAAAAATCAGTGTGAGTGAGAAGTCTGAATCTCTCATTAAAGATCAGATAAAGAAGCAGCATGTGACAAACACAGAGACTTAGAGATTTCATTAATGAATTTAGTTGAAATCTGGGATATGGTAGCTTTGCTACACCTCTGTTGAGACACTGGACATTAAAAAAAACACCAGGGGACAGTGTAGCACACTCAGAGGAAAAAGGTCCCATGTCTTTCTGCATACATGAGCTCACAGAAAGGCGTGATTGGTTAGTGCCGTTTGACTGAGAAAGCGGAGAGAGCAGCGACTGGGATTCAAACCACAGATTTAAGGATGGGACACTTTCCTGATTCTGTTCTAATCCAAAATGTGCTGAATATTTATGTGAGGTTCTCTAGTGTCCTCTGTCAGCTAAAGAAAGAGAATCAGGAAGCAGTAATCACACGGAGGTTTAGTTTGTTAATAAACATATTAATTAAAACTAAACCTCATTGGTGCAAATCACACGTCTCACTGGAAATCATTCCTCACACCCGGCACTGAGCCCAGGCTTCAGAACCACTTCAAAGAGCAGGGAATCTGATAGAACCTGAGATGATATCTAATAGATGCTTGTCATGCTGGATCAGGAGAACAATCCGGAGCTCATTCACTTCACCACTGCCTTTCTGAAGAAGCTCCATCACTTCTCATTTTTAAAGTTTTTTTTTTCCCTCCAGCTATTCATATCCAATTTCACTGTTGTCAGTCACACTCATGCGGTCTGACGAGGGTCCTGCTCTCTGCCATTAATGCAGAGCTATCTGTGTTTTTACTCAGCTGTGCTGCAGTTCTGCTGGAAATCTGGGGATCTGTGAGCAGACTGCTGTTATCACATCCCTCCAGTCAATCAAATGCCGTTCCATCCATCATCTGGGCTTTCATCTCACTTTCTGCTCCAATCTCTATTTACATCCTGTTCTCTTTTAAAGTCTAAAACAACACAGAATATTCTGTACAAATAAAAAGCAGAGTGTTCTGTGACTGACTTCTTTTTTTTAAACAGGTTACGTATTTCTAAATGAAATGAAAGTTACGTGAGGCTGAAAAAGGCATTAGGTGGGGGGTTATTTTAATTTTTGTTTTTTAATTATACAGCTTAGTGTGTGTGTGTGTGTGTGTGTGTGTGTGTGTGTGTGTTCAGGGTGGGAAAACGTCTATGGCTTTGACATGACCTGCATCAGAAACGTGGCGATGAGGGAGCCTCTTGTGGACATTGTGGATCCTAAACAAGTGGTGACCAACTCCTGTCTCATCAAAGTAAGGACAGAGTTCATCTTCTTCACATTGAGGAGAAAATGTTGAATATGCAGACATGTGTTAGTGTGTGTTATAAACCATCTTTTCATCTCTGGATCTTTGGCAGCGCCGCGAGAGCAGACGGCGGCTCGGCGCTCAGCAGCACAGTTTCTCACGTGTTGACGGTTTTCTTACCGATGATTTGTTATTTAGATCATTTAAAGCTTGATATTTTGGATTTAGGGTCTGAGCCACTTCTTGGTTTCCAGTGGTGGATACAGATGCTTTGAAATGTGTTTCCATCAGATTCTGAAGAGCTCATCTAACATATAATATCTTGTTATAACCCTAATAAAACTGCATGATTGCATATTGGCTGATCATTAGCTCGTTAACAAACCATAACTGCTGTATAATAGAACTGAAATCTCATTTCATAGTGCTGAGCTGGATAATGAGGCGTGGCGTGATCACGATGACGACGGTGATGAGTGGATTTATCAGATTCAGACAGGGTTTAGACAGACAGACACACAGGTGCTTCTTCTACTCTTTATAATATTGGATTAAATCTTAAAAAACCCCACACACAAACATGGGGAGAACATGCAGGTTTGATGGATGGGGGGGGGGACGGAACCCTCTCTGTTCCTCGCGTCTCTGTTATTCTGTATAAACTCACACAGGTGCTGCGGTGTAATGGTGCGAACATGTAAATATTTAAACTGCAGACCGTTTAAATGAGTCTCAGAGGAAATGAAGCATCTTCACTCGTTTGTGAGTTTAATAAAGCTTGATTAATTACTGCAGATTATAAATGCATTGTTTACTTTAGGCTTTAACAACATAAATACAATTACAGTGATTAAAATGATTCATGGCCCTCATCCACCCTCACTGCCTCGCTCCATCTCTGTGCCTCTGACTCAGTGGCGCTCTGCAGAACAGATTGGTTTTCAGAGAGATGGATGTTGATTCGGAGGTTCTGCTGTGTGATCAATCTCTCCCTGTTTTAATCTCTCAACTCTTCCTTCCTCCGTGGTTCTACGGGATGCAGAACCCGGTCCTTATATATTCAGATCAGGATCTGAGTGATGGCAAACACATGGTACTCGTCTGAAGAGAGCCGAGGACGTTCTTCATGTCGAGAGCGATGTGAGAACCTGAGCTACACTGATGTAGAATAAAAGCCCCATAATGAGATTAAAGGTTCAACACCAACAAGAACTGAAACCATCCAACAAATCAATGAATGGGTTCCGTTCTCCCACCAGCTCTCTCATTTCAGTTTTTCGGTCGGTTGTTGGAGAGTTCAGCCGAATAACAGAGTGCAGAATGTTAAGTTGTTAAAAACTAGTTGCTGATGTGCCTCTCATGATTACTCCACCCTTTATCACCTCATACCCCATCAATTCCCCCTCAGTTCCTCCTCTTACCTCTGTGCAGTGAGAGGTCAGGTGACTCCTCGCTCACACACTCAGTACTGACCGCTTCTTTTCACCGCTGCAGCAGCAGGGTTGATTGGAAACTGTTGAGATGAAATAAAAAACTGAACTGATCTTAAACATTAACCTGAGCCTTTACTGATTTAGAGAAACGGGAGGCGTGTCCACATACTTTACATTTGTAATTCCATTGTTCTCTTTTTTTTAGGAGGTGGATATTTACACAGTGCAGCCGGAGGACCTGTCCTTTACCTCAAACTTCACCCTGCAGGTCCAGAGGAACGACTACGTCCATGCTCTGGTCACCTTCTTCAACATCGAGTTCTCCAAGTGTCACAAGAAGATTGGCTTCTCCACAGGTCTGTGAGCACGTGATCTAAACCTCACACCAGGACAAAGACACAGGGTCTCTGAGAGAAAACTCAGATTAGACTGAGCTGTCAGATTAGACTGAGCTGTCAGATTAGACTGAAAGAGTTCATCTGTAATCCACATCAACTTAACACTACAACGCAGGAATCTTCCTTTGTGTTGCATTAAGATTGTTTTGTGTCGCTTTACTGCCACCTCGTGGTTCTGAAGGCTCACTGTCTCATGCTCGTTTATTATACAGCAGTATTATATGTAATATATAACCTCTTCTTTTATAAATGAACTTGCAGTTAAATTATAGTTAATCTTGCTGAATAACGCAGACAGGAACAGTTCTGTAGTTTTCAGTAAATGCAGAATGGAGATGACAGAAATAATATCTGAAAAACATCGTTCATTTAAACAGACCTAATTATAATGAAGTGTGCCGCTTTATACCTCAAAGAGCTCGTGCAGGGACAGGACGTCTGTACTGAGAAGCTACAGGAAAGCCGTCCTCTCTCACCGCTGTAACCGTGAGGGTGACACCTCACGCCCCTCCTGCACTCGCCGTTCCTGCATCCTCTCCTTCCCACACAGAGCAATCAGCTGTTACTGGAGCTCTCTGTTCAGTCCCTCAGCGGGGGTGCTTTTACATCGACCCACAGCAGAGCCAACAGGCCTGTGAGTCCCTGTCCACCCTGCGGCTGCAGCAGGGTCGAGTCCTCTGTCCACGAGACAAAAGAGAAGAACTATGACATCACTGAGTTACTGAAGGGCGGCACGGTGGCTTAGTGTTTAGCACGTTCTCCTCTCAGCACTAGGGATTCCCAGTTCGAATCCCCATCTCCCGTGTCCGCGTGGGTTTCCTCCGGGTTCTCCGGTTTCCTCCCACAGTCCAAAAACATGGATCAAGTCAATTAAATTCTCCAAATTGCCCCATATAGAGTGTGTCTGTGTGAGTGAGTGTGTGTTCAGTGATAGATTGGCGCCCTGTCCTGGGTCTATCTGACCAGCGCCTGAAACGTTCTCCCCTGGATGGGGATGATTCCCTTCCCCCCCCCGCGACCCAAATAGAGGATAAAGCGGAAGATAATGGATGAATGAATAAATGAATGAGTAACTGAAAGGAAACTTTTAAACAACACTCAGTGCTTCACTATTAACCAGAGTCAGATGCAGCAACACCAAGAAGGATCCATCTGCTGTGGGTTCCATCCTTTTGCAGAACCTGTATGTTCTATAATCATGGTTCCCCTGACATTTCAAAATCAATCCAGTGGCACGTTGATCTCAATCCTTTATCAATACCAGACTCATAAAGCTGAAACCTACAGTGCAGTACGACATGAGGTAGATGTTCTATGAGTTCTAAAAGTTGAAGTATATAACGTTCCACTGTGTGTTTGGTAGCACCAGATTCTCCATACACACACTGGAAGCAGACGGTGTTCTACCTTGAGGAGTATCTGACTGTGAAGAAAGGTGAGGAGATCGTGGGCAGCATCACCATGAGGCCTAATGAGAAGAATGCAGTGAGTACAGATCACACCTTCTGAAAGAAACCTATAAAAGAACGTGAGTCTGTTCTCTTGTTTGAACAGAACAGGGCCTTCCCTAAACCGAGCAGAACAGATGATTCAGGCCTTTGTGTGTCGTCCCATCATGAGACATTAACAGTGATGAGGATGTGTCCACATACTTTGGGTTCTGCAGTGTGTAATGTAGCTGCAATATTCGCTGATTCGGCGAGTCGATTCGGAGAACCGTAGTCGAATATGAACCTCATAGTCGAATGTACCATTTTGACCACATGGGGGCGCCCATGGATGCTGTTAAGCATTAGTTTTTACATGAAATGTCTTTGTTTTCGTTATATATATATATATAGCCTTTTGTCAAATAAAATCATCCTAATTTCTGTTAATTTTTTTTTTTTTTTTATCATTTAAAATTTTTTTTTTACAGAAATTAGGATGATTTTATTGTTGTTGTGATGATGTGTGCGCTTTAACAATAGGCTACACATTAGTAAAGCTCCCCCTGCAGTTAGTTGCACATTCCAAATGAGCAGAAAAACAAGTAAAATATAAAAAAAAATCTTTTTTAAAAACCACGCTTATAGCACCATCTTGTGGTGAAATTTTAACTGATTCGACGATCAGTCTATAGGGAAAATCTGACGAATCAGATTCGACTATGAAAATCCTTAGTTGAAGACACCCCTAGTGTAATGTGATTCATGCTGATCTGTGTTTCCACAGCGAGATCTGGACTTCACTTTTGAGCTGGACTTCAGGGGTCAGCTGTCCGAGGCGGCCATCGCTCACGATTACAAGATGCGCTAAGAGGGGCGCCGGGGTGGCGGCGTCGCAGCAATGGCAGCAGAACTGAAGGAGCTTCATGACCCACAGTGCCAGCACACTGACATACCAGCTGAGACGATCAGGCCACGCCTTCGTGAATGTGCCTCTGGGTAATAGCAGCCTTGCCATGGCCAGTAACGTCGCGCACTCGTGTGGCGGCGCTCCGACTGTTCACAACCATGAATGTACCGCCTCTCCTGAATGTCCCGTATGTCCCCGTCCTCTCGAATGTGGAGTTGTTTACAGAGTGTTTAGGTGTAACCCGTCAGATTAGGCTTTCAGAGTGTTAGATGGACAGAGGAGCGTGTCCTCAGCATGTGATGTCATCGGATGTCTTATTTATTCTTGGTTCCCAATTTCGGTTAGGTTCAGGTTCTGGTTCCAGGTTCTTCAGTGAGAGGAACACTTGTAGCTGGTCGTAGCGTCTCCATCGCTGTGACCTCATCATCTCCTCCGTCTCGTTTTCTGTCTCGTGCCGGTCTCAGGGTGAGGTCACTCTCTGACCCTCCTCATGCTGCTGGTTTGTCGTTTCGAGGTTGAAGTTTTGCTCTGATTGGATGTTAGAACATGACGTGAGGAGCGGCTCATCGTTCCCAAATTATTAGAATAACGTTAATCTCAAGCTTCTGTTTGATAAAATCATAATCTTTAGGAACGTTAGGGAATATTTAAGGTCTGCTACAGAAGTGAGATTGTAAGTGAGTGGATGTGTAGAGTCTGATGCAGTTGTTGGTAAAAGCTTAATATTCAAAATAATAATATGTTTAAAGTTTAATGTTTCAGTTCAAATAGAAAAATAGAAAAGTCATTTAAGTCTAATTTTAGCATTTAAGACACATTTTACTTTTTACTGTTAGATTATTAGTTCTTTAGTAACAAGTTAACTATAAAAACAATAAATAATGGATAGTAAAGGTGGAGATGATGAACGTGTTTAACTGTAGTGTTTAAACGTAACCACTAGATGGCAGTTTTACATCGTATTGAGTTTAATGACGTCACTGACACGGTTTCTGAGATATTGAAGTCTTTTTGTTAAACAGTGAGGAGGTTGTGTGAAGTTGTCTGACTCGTGGATCTTAAGATTAATTACTTTAAATTATAATAATTACGATGCAGGCAGTGGGTTCCTCCCTGACGAATACCTTCCTTAATATCAGCACTAAAGTTCTGCACTAGATTTAGTACCACGTCCTTAATACTGAACTCTTTAATTCTATGCTTTATTTTTATGAAAGCTTGATTAAGTGAAACTCTATAGAGCAGCTGTGATGAATCTAAACGTGACGTGTGCATCATGTTGTGCCTGATGACGTCTTGTTCTCGTGTTAAAGCTTCTGTATTTATTGGGGTTTGAAATGCTGGTGCGACGCGGCCGGATCTGCAGGATGTCTGTGGCATCACCTGTGCTCTTACTGAACTCCTCACAGAGGTCCAGGACCGAGGTCCTGCTTTAAACCCAAAGACGCTGGCAAACTTGAATTCAGACGGATTTAGTTTCACCACAAAGCCGCATGATGGAGGTTCTACAGACCAATAAAAACAGCAACTGAATCAGAGTTAAAGACGTAACATCAGCATGTGGAACATTTGACTGTAGTGCAGTAACAGATTGTGTAATGAACAAAAAGTCTTTCAAAAGTAATAAATATCATTCTGAATCTGGATTTTCATTTTTATGGCTCTGCAATAAACAGTAAGGTACTATAGACCCCCCCCCCCCCCCTGTCCTGCAGCATCCACCCAACATCCACTGGAATAACATTTCTGTAATATAATTGTTTACGGGCGGCACTCCCGTATTCGGATTCCCGGTTCGAATCCCCATCTGGGTGGAGTTTCCATGTTCTCCCCGTGTCCGCGTGGGTTTCCTCCGGGTTCTCCAGGTTCCTCTCACAGTCCAAAAAGATGGATCAAGTCAATTGAGTTCTCCAAATTGCCCCATATAGAGTGTGTGTGTGAGAGTGAGTGTGTGCGCTGCAATAGATTGGCATCCTGTCCTGGGTGTATCTGCCCAGCGCCCGAAACGTTCTCCCCTGGATGGGCATGGAGAACCCCACCGTGACCCTAATAGAGGATAATGCAAAAGATAATGATAATTGTTTACCTTTTCAGAAGAGCACATTACTTTTTCAAACTATAGTCTTTAAAATGTAATTAAAAGTTAATTAAATAGACTCTAATTACCAAGTTGTTTTTTTTTAATTAAACGACAGTCGTGCTGAAGAAATACATTTAAAGGTTGTTACTGAAAAGTTAATGCAATGTAAAGGCAATACAGCTCTTCCGTAATACCCAACACTGTCCACAAGGTGGCGGCAAAAGCGCGGTTTCCGAATACAGACAATTTAATTAAACTAATGAAATTTAGGGTTTTGTAGCGTGGACATTATTTTCATATTAGGCTCGCGTGCAAAAAGGTAAGTAAATGTGTCATTTAGAGCCATAAAAAGCACATTAACAAAAAACATAAATAATGAAGAAAAGTTGAAATATAAATCAGAAGTATAAACAAACCATCTTTATTAATTTTCAACAAAATATTAATAATCTAAACTTCTGTTCCTTCAGTGTTTTTAAATGGTGTGTCCTGAACCCACTGATGGACAGCTCTGAGTGTTCTGAGGTCACAGTGACACACAGATGATGTAAACATCACAACAACGTTTATACGAACAATAAAAACGAGCTCCACACTGAGCTGCGATCGCGCCGTCGGCGTTCTGTAACGCAGGAACCAGAACAACGCTGGAACGCTCCGGACACAACGTTTAACACGTCAGTGAGGAGGAGAGTTATACACACATCTGTGTGTGTGTTTATAATCCCACATGACTGTTCCACAGTTAGAACACGGCCACTCAGAACCTTACACTGACATCCCTAACGATCCCTGTGCTCCTGCTCATTAAACTCACACTGACATCACTTCCTGTTCATTCAGCTAAAATTAACCAACAACAACAGAAGACAGACAGCCCCCCCCCCCCCCGTAAGACTGACTTATTGGTTTATTAAATTAAAGAAAGAGAAAATCTCTTGTGTGTGTGTGTGTGTGTGTGGGGGGGGGGGGGGTTTAAACCCAGGACCCTGGTTTTGTGAGGTGACGTCTCTGACTTTAATGTTTGAAATAAGTCTTTAATCTGGATTATGGGTGTATTTCCTGTTTCAGGATTATTTCTGATCTCGAGTCTCTGTATTGATCCCTAACGCTCTTTGGTGCACTCAGAGGAGACACTGCGGATGTGTTGCATCGTGGTTCCGTTAAAAATCTCCAAAAATGAAGCTAAAAGAGTCATGTGATATTTAAAATGTGGTGGAAGAGTAAAGTGAGTAATAATACCACATCAAACAAAGCGAGGTGAAGCCACACTGAGCGTGCAGGAGGGGATTCTGGGTAACATATGGTGTCAATAATGCCACTAACAGCACGACTTCTTCTTTGTGGGATCATGGATCAGAGAGACCGTTTTCTCCCTCTCCCGGTCCTCCTGCTCCTTCAGAACCCTGAAAGACGTTAGAACACCTCAGATTAACATCACAGATTACGCTCCAGCAGCAGCGCGGCGCCGTCGGCTCCGTCGGTCCAGAACCGAAGTTTAAACAAACCTTGCTAAGTGGATCATGGACTGATTCACATTGTGGCCAGAGGAGGCGCTGCACTCAAAGAAAATCAAGCGTGACTCCTGTAAACAAACACAGGGTTTGGTTCAGCCACGCCAAATTCTAACCCCCCTCGTCTCTTTAATATAATCTGAACAATAAAGTCCTTTTTTAATTAAAGATGAAATCTCAAACATCTCCTGAGATCTCACCTGAGATAATCGCTCGCCCGTTTTAAACTGGACCTCCCTCTGAGCCTCCAGATCCGTCTTATTCCCCAGGAGCATCACAGGAACCTCCTCCCCTGCTCCCTCCTTCAAAACAGGAAGGCATGAGTAAAGGTGGTGTATGATCCATAAAACCCAAACACGGGTGTGTGTAGGTCTGCAGTTTGGGGGGAACGTTAACATGTTCTTCATGATTATTATTGAGACTCCACTCGAGTCTGACGGTGTCTGAGATCTAACACACTAATAGAAACATTTAGATTTGGTTTCCTGTGGATTAACTCCTCTTTTATATAATTAAGCATATAATTAATTTATATGATTAAGCACAGGAGCTCATGGAAACACAACCCCTCTCTGTGGCAAAAAGTACTGCCTAATAAATGTGAGGTTACAGATCTTTAACACTAGAGAGCAGCATTTTCAAACGCAACAGTTCTTTTTGAGGTAAAGGAACATTTTGCAGCGCTACTACCTCAGTGAGCCACTAGATGGCACTGTGATGACCACCAACACTGACTGGCCTGCTGTTTGAGATTGACTGTCCTATAAATGAAGTTAAAGTTAACCACGTGGTTCAAACTCTTTTCAAACAGTTGATTAATGTTGTGTAGACGCTGCAGGCAGCACCGTGAGACATGAAGGAAGATGATGCTGATGAATAAATAAAACACACTTCACCTGAACACTGAGCAGCCAGGATCTCACCGCCGTGAAGGTCTGCGCACTCGTGATGTCATACATGACCACCACGCCGTCCGCCTTGCGGAAAAACTGCTTGGTGATGCTGCGATATCTAACAGGACATTCCATTAACCTCGACATCGAACCTCCAACCAATCAACAAAGAACCAAAACACTGCACTCACCTCTCCTGTCCCGCTGTATCCCACATCTGCAGCGCCACCTGGCTGCCATCCACTGTAAGCGTTTTAACACTGTAGTCAACGCCTACAAAGGAAAACAGAGAAGAACGTCTGAATTAAATGTAAACACTGCTCTTGTTTTTTTTATTGTCATCTGACTGTAATGTCTTTTAATAATAATAATAATCAGTGAGCACGTACGCCGTGAGCTCTGAGAATCAGCTTAAATGACCTGTATTTATCTATAAGGTTATTGATCTAACGGCTCAAATAACAGTATTGATGGAATGTTACAAAGAATTAACATCATGATGAGCAGATGTTTCTGTGGTTCTAAATTATTAAGACAGTTGATATAGCGGAAACCTGAAGAGGCTGACTCTGATTGGCTAAAAGTTTGCTTGTGAAGGTTAAACATCACGGTACAACAGTCTGAGTCACATGGTATTAGTGATGAGCCTCGGCTGAGGACACGCTGACATTTACGGCGCAGTGCATCATCGACTCGAGAGGAACCGGTGAGATCATCCTGATCAAAGTTTACCTTAAATAATCTGAACAAATGAATAAATCCTATGATTTATTAATTTGTTATTTACATGTGTTAACATTTATTAAAGAAATATTATACGTCTCAAACAGTTTAGTAAACTTTGAGACTTTTGGAATGCGTTTGTTCTTTGAATCGGTTTCAGATGAAGGAAGCACCGTGAATGTGGAACCTGACCGACGGTAGCCGAGGTTCCAGGGAGGAAGCAGTCGTCGCAGAAGCGGCGCAGCAGAGAAGTCTTTCCTACGCTGGAGTTTCCCACCAGAACAATTTTAAAGAGACGATCAGGTGCAGAAGCCCCGCCCTCTTCCTGGAACAGGAAACAGAACCTCATTTTTCATTTGAATAGAGACTGACGCAGTACACACTCATACAGACTGAAACACAACTCCCCCTCACCATCTGAACCATCTCTCTGCCCACAGGCTGCCCCCTCAGTGAGGTTGGGGTATGGCTGCGTCTGCTCCCTGAAGTGGGAGGAGTCTTTGGGATGGGGGTACTAACAGAAGGGTAGATGCTGCTCATCTGAAGGTCGATGGCGATTCCCAAATCCTCGTCCTCCTCGCTCCATTTACAGAGTTCTGACTGGTAGTCCGTCTGCAGGAGATGAGGGAGATGATCCTCCTCGATGGAGATGATCCTCTGCAGATGATGATGTGGAGACATTCGAGAGCCCGTCTCTGCTTCGTCATCCTTCCCCGGAACACAACCCTGTAGCTTCACGCCCGCCACGCCCTTCCGTTTATAATGCGGCGCCATGTCATCTTCAAATTCACTGAACATGAACAAAATTTCACTTTTTAAAGTTAGAATGATGCTGGATTGGAATTTACCTCAGAACATGATCACTGGTTTCATATCAGTTTGTAGTCATTTATAAAATATTTAATTCAGCAGTATAATATTATAATCATGTTGATTTAGAATGAGCACTAGGGATTCCCGGTTCGAATCCCCATCTGGATGGAGTTTGCATGTTCTCCCCGTGTCAGCGTGGGTTTCCTCCAGGTTCTCCGGTTTCCTCCCACAGTCCAAAAACATGGATCAAGTCAACTGAGTTCTCCAAATTGCCCCATATAGAGTGTGCGTGTCTGTGTGAGTGAGTGAGTGTGTGCCCTGTGATCGATTGCCCCCCTGTCCTGGGTGTATCTGCCTAGCACCCAAAACGTTCTCCCCTGGATGGGCATGGGGAACCCCCCGCGACCCTAATAGAGGATAAAGCTGAAGATAATGGATGGATGGATTTAGAATGAATCAGAATCATGCACTCATCAACACCTCTGATAAGATTAAATAAACCTCATACCTGTTAAAAGAATTTTTTCGTTCAGCATTTTTGGCAGCGAGGGTCTTCTCTGTCCGTGATGATACGCCGTTCTTTGGTTTCTAACAGATAATAAAAACATTTCAGCGTTTTCTATTTAACTAAACATAAATAATTGAATAAAGAGACTTTCTTACCTGGCAGAACATATCCCGTTCATCCCGTAAATGTTTATTCATTTCCCTAAAGTAAAGAGAGGATATGAATGTGTACAGCCGTGCTGCAGGTGGATGTTATCGTGAGGATGGATGGATGGAAGTGTGTTTGTGGTGGATGTCTTGCCTCAGCAGGTCGAGCTGCTTCAGTAAACTGGCTCTCTCTCTCTGTAAGCTCTCAGTAACTCTGTACATTTCCCTGGAGATCAGACACATTTACACAAAAAGCAGCTGACATACAAATCCGCGAAGCGTCAATAACCTTCTGCTCTGAACTCATTGGGATTACGGAGGTCACATGACCAGAGATCTGTGATGATGTCTGAAATGCGAGCTCTTACAGCTCCCGCTCCTCGTGCAGACGCGAGGCCTGCTCCTGCAGGAAACTCAGCTGCTCCTGCGCCAAGCTCAGCTCCTGAGTGGTGTGCTCCAGCTCGCTCGTCAGATCCTCGTTATAGCGCTTCAGTTTGAAGTTCTGCACCGCCGTCTCCTTCTGCTCGCTGTGCAGCTCCCGACACTGCTGCTCCAACTAACACGGACACAGAGAGCGAGAGGGTCGGCACACCGGGGTTCCGGCTCCACAGAACAGGCAGCGTGTTTGTCATGTGAATATACGATGTGAGATCTTTAGATATTTAAGGTCAAACTGTTACATTTAAGATTCTACATTTACTCATTAAGATGCACAAACAAGGGGAGAACATACAAATTCCACTTAAATAGGTCCTTTCTTGCCTTGAGAGGAAGTCTCTTTGGTTAATAGTTTGAGCTTTGTAGATTTACAGAATCGGAGTAAAATTTCTGATGAAACACCTTTAGATTGTGGAACTGTTCATTGTTGTGCATATGATCTACTCTGTAAACATCTGTAAACAAAACATCCCACACTCAGCTGTCAGCACTTTGCGTCTGAAGGTGCAGGGTTCAGGACCTGGCAGTGAAACAGGATCACATGCACTGATGATAAAAATAAAGCACCACATGGAATCTAAAGTGCTCGACACCCTGATGAGCATTACACCATCACTGAGATCTGAAGTTCAGCCCTCTCAGAAGGTTCTACTCATTCATCCAGGAGAGCATTTGTGAGGTCTGACACTGATGTCGGACAGGAGATTTAAGCAAAAGGTGTTTTCTGCTAAAAACAACCATTAAATTAAAATTACACTGTTAGACTTTAACCCCGAGTCCTGAACAGAGAACGTGATTCAGGTTCCACATGCTGTGATTAACGGGATGATTGGAATTTCTCACCCTCTTCTGTTTGTTCGACAGCAGCTCCAGTTCCTTCTCTTTGCTGGAAAGCTGATGTTCTAGTTCTTGACTCAGAGTGAGGAACCGCTCTGAATCCTGCAGGATAAATCACCAATAATAATAATAATAATGATATTAATAATAATAATAATAATAATAATAATGTCTCCCTGTTAAAATAAACAGGGAACTGATGGCACTGTTTAAACAGTAACATTCTGGTTGTATTTTAATAATTCACCTGTAAAAGGATCCGGTCTTTTTCATTTTTGATCTGTTGCTCCATTTCTTCATACAGACGCTGGATCTCATCGTCATGAGAAGCTGCTTTTCTGTAGAGAACATACCAAACTAAAGCTTTAATGTTGAAGCTGGTGCAGTCTGACAACACGATCATCCATCACTTATTTCGTTGAGTTTCTCAGAAATTTTTGTTACTCGAGTTTGAAACACAGCTTTTTAAATTTCTCTAAATGCAGGTGAGAGATTCAGAATGCAAATGAAACAGAACAGACATATTTAAATGAAGTAATATAATTACAGTCATAATTTACATATAGAGATTAATAATGACCCTCGCTGAACAAATGAAATGTGATCATATGACCTTTTCAGAGCCGTCTCCATCTCTCTCCTCTCCTGGTGGGCTTCTTTAATCTGGTAGGTAACTCTTGAAAGAAACTCCTCAAAGTTAGAGAGGAGGTGAGGCTCATCCCTGCGCAGCTGAGCCCACAGACTGCGAACGTCTTCTGCACTGAGGAGACACCCAGCAACAAAAGATAACATCAGCCCATCAACCCCAACAGACATCTGTACAGCAACCCAATTTACAAATTCTGAGACACAGTGATAACATACAATCCAATCAACGAAGGCATCAAGATTCCAACAATAGCAAATTTAGGTTTGAAACTTCGAACCTTCGGGTCTTAAAGCTTAACCACTAATCAGTCCTGCCCCGTACAAAGGTCAGCAGATGAAGTTAAACACGGCCTCACGGTTCAGTGACTGTGTTCTGTAATGGGGTCTGACACTGATTTAATTATTAACACCTTTGTGAGTGTGATGGTGGGCGACAGTGTTGTGTGTGTGATCAGTTTAGGATGATGATGATGATGATGATGGTAAGCATGTTAAGCGATGGTGCTGAGTGAGTGTGTAGGGAGATGTAGCAGGTCACGCTCACTCCTCAAAAATGCTGTTGGCTCCCAGGTTCTCCATCAGCATATGGAAATGGTTCTCCTCTTCATCCTCGCTTACACTGGACCTCTCCCCCCAGGTACTCTGATAGTACCCTGCTGAAGGACTCTGCTCTGTGGCACGGCCTTCACCCGTCTCCAACACCGCCCCTGATGCAACTGGGCCAAAGACAAACTCATCTGCCCCACGGACACACACACACACACACACACACACACAAACACCATCACAATTTATTTAATCACTGGATCATTTCCTCATCTGACTGATAAACAGACCCACTGAAGCCCGAGGAGAACTCCTCCGGAGTGAGGAATCCATTTCCATCAGCATCCAGAGAATCAAAGACTTTCTCCAGGTCCTCAGCACTCAGGGGCAGCTCACCAAGCAGCCTCTAGAACATCCGGAGCAGTGGGAACGTTACAGTAAGAGAAACACATCTGAATAAAGCATGGCAGAACTTTTAACTGAATTTAATATTGTACTCCACATGTTGAGTGCAGTGTCACACTGTCAGAATCAACAGATATTAACCTTTTAATATTAAAGTATAGATTGGAGATCTCATTATGACCTCAGCCGTCTTCTCCAGTTGCAGAGTGACCCATGTGCATGCATCTCACCTATCAGCCCTTTAAGTATACAGTGCAAATAAACCCATTCCTAAAAAGCAAACAGCGCGTCCCGTCCTGGGATTAAGTAAACGTTTACAGAGACTGACTACAGCCCCAGAAAAGTTCACACACTTCGGTTAACAGACAAACGCTTGCCTAATGCTTTAGAAGTCAGCAGATTGTTCTGCTGTGAAGCTTTAGGAGAACTGCCAGTCTGTAACACTTTGGTTCTGCTGTGAATAACCAAAGTGATGAAGTAATCACAAAATGGCAGTTGCCCCTGGTGACCGTCACCTCCAGTTCGTAAAATGCAGATGGTTGCTCTTTTTGTTCATTATTTTTGTCTCTCTCTCCACCTTTCCTCCAACCCCCACCCCCTCCTTTTTTGCATTATCAATAAGGAAGTGTGAAGTCTATCTCGGAGCATGTGACGACGGCCGACCACACCGTTACGACTTCCATGTAAATCTAAATATTGAATTTAGAACAGTCTGCAGTAACACACACACACACACACACACACACACACACACACACACACACACGAGGTGTTGAAGCAGCAGTAACTAAGGAATTGAGGCTCTCCTCTTGTGCGCTGGTTTCATTAGATTCTCTCTGAATGAGGACGTGGAGCAGATGATCAATCCAATGTTTAATAAAGATGTATTGAAGCCGTGATGCCTTTCAGTGAAATTCCACAGAGTGGGCTGATGAGTGGATCATCAAAGAGAACGTCCACAATGAGGAGACGCTCGATCTGCACAATAATACAGCAAAGCGCGGCGTCCTGAATCACTGATCAGAATATTTAAACTCCATCCTCTTCATCTTCATCTCATTCAGCACAGAGACCACAAAGCAGTGATGGATGAGAGGAACTCGTTCACAACCTCACTTATCATTCATCCCAAAGTTTGGAATGGGTTTGAGATCAGGACAAGAGGTCAGGTTCTTCTAAACAAACTCATCATGGATTCATGGACCTTACTTTCTGCACTGGTACACTGATATTCTGGAACAAAATGGACCTTCCCTAAACTGTTCTTGGAAGAATTTATTCTACATTTTAACTGAATAAAAGACTGTATTTCAATGATTAGGAGGGTTGACCCAATGCTTTTGTCCACATACAACACACATATATACAGTATATATTATTTTGTTGATTGACGGGTCAAAACATGATTAATTAAATTAAATAACTTTAGGATATAAGGGCAGTAATTCAGGAGTTGATCAGATCCTACCTGCATGTCCCGCCGGGTGATGAATCCTTTGTCCTCTTTGTCACAGATTTGGAAGAACTCCTGACTTTTCTCCAGCACCGAGCTGCAGTCGCTCAGATCCTCGGAGCTTCCACACATGCCGGGCTTCCCTTTAGTGTCCCGGCCGCTGGGCTGGGATGACTGACTGACTTTGGCATTACAGGTCTTATTAAAAGCTGCCATAGTAGCGGTGTGTGTGTGTGTGTGTATGTGAGTGAACTCCAGCCTCCTTATTTACATGGGTCAGGCTCTGGATGGGAGAAATGAAAGAACACAGCGCATTGAATTTAAAAATCATGAAGCTCTCAGAAATGCTGCGGTCCACTATCTCTTAGCAACCGCCTCATTAATTAGTCAATGAAACTGCAGATAAAGGGACATCGTGATGGAGACAGAATCCCAAACTTTATATTTTGGTTTAAATTCAGGATCAGACTAAAGCAGCTGCATGACATCATGTGACATTTAGAATTAACTTCATAAAACTGTAGTTTAAAAAACATTTCTATTATGGTGCAACAGAGTGACAGATGAAAAGAAGCATAAATTATATCAAATATTCATTTTTATTATAAAATGTCATTATTCACAAATGTCAAAAATATAAAAAAAATATATCCCAATGTGTTTTTTTGTCTGTTACTTTTATATTGTAAAAAATCTATTTGTCTGCAGGTGGCTAAAGGTCCAGTACAGATTTTGGACCAAATGAATGAATGTTGTTTGTGTCTCACACTGATGTTCCGGGTTCTCCGGTTTCCTCCCACAGTCCAAAAACATGGATCAAGGTGAACCGAATTCTCCAAATTGCCCCATATAGAATGTGCTTGTGTGTGTGAGTGAGTGTGAGCTCAGTGATAGATTGGCATCCTGTCCTGGGTGTATCTGCCCAGCGCCCGAAACGTTCTCCTCTGGATGGGCATGGGGAACCCCCCCCCCACGACCCTAGTAGAGGATAAAGGTAATAATGGATGGATGGATGGAAACAAAAAGCAAAGTAAACAGTGAACATCCTGAAGCTTCCCCTGAGGCAGAACATGAATCTCCTCTGTGTTCACATTAGACACGGTGTCTGTTTAAATAAATAAAACGAGTTAAAAAAAAAAAACATTTTAAATGATTTGTTGTGAATTTTACAGCACATTCCACTACACACAGGCTAAAAGCTGGCTCTATGCAAAATAACCTAAATGCGATAATCAAGTGCACTTCGTAGGGCACACCGCTGACACCGCAGCCTGAGGTGTAGTGCACTTCTGAGGGCAGGGCTCCGTGGTTTGGAAGTCAACCACAAACTTTCGGCCAGCAGATTTAATAAACGTCCTGTTAAGGTAATTCTATTACTGAGTGTTTTAGATAACATCATCAGACATGATGTTAAAGTCGTGCTGCAGAACCTGCGGTGTAATAAAGATCACTCACGGGATTAAAGTTGCTTTGACGCGGTTGCCTCAGACCATCCCGCTCCGCTCGGCTGACACCTGTCCGGTTACCGCCTCAGCAAACAACCGAAATAACGACCCCGGCGGCAGAGCGGCGGAGCGGCAGAGCGGCGGAGCGGCAGAGCCGACAGCCGTCCGACCCTCTAACCGACAATAAAGAGAAGAAAACGCGACGTCGTTTCTTTACTTCTCACTTTTAATGACTGACTTTTAAAGTCGCTAAAGACTGGACCAGCTGTGACCGCCTGCAGTGGGCGGGGCCAAAGCCGCGCGTGTGTTGCTATGACAAACGTGTAAGCATGAGTACTGACGTCATAAACTTAATTAACCCAATAAACATCATCAATAAACATGAACATTTAGTTTTTTTTAATTCTTACTGAACTTAAATAAGCATGCGGACCGTGATGGAACCTGCTGCAGTTTCATGGTTCCATTAAAAACCTGTTTTAATATGTGTTCATTTTTACGAAATGCAGACCTGAACGAAATGTTCTAAAGTCTGAGATCTAATCTGTGTTTAGAACCCTTTAGAACCCAATGTTTTAGACCATACCTCTGAAAATGATCCTGTCGGGTCAGAACGTCGTATGGCCGGTAGATGGCGCCACAGACTGGGGTAAACGTGATATGTTTAAATCACTGGCAGTTTTTTAATCTGCCACCAGATGACGCTAAACACTCAAGATCATTAAAGACTGATACAAAACGTCATAAAGATCATGTACGCTGTCGGATCTGATTCTCAAACGCATCTGAATATCAGACTTTGGACTTAAATATAAATATATAAATAAAATTGTAATTTGGGTAGAAGGTGTTAATTCTTTCAGTAAACTAGAGTATGAAACAGATGGTGTGTAGACGAGCTCAGTGTGGGAGATGCATTCTAATAAATCTTTGATTGTGATGCTCTGTTCGTCTTTCATGATTTATTCACAGTGCAAAAAAATTCCTGGAAGAAACTGTAAAATTGTGAGCAGAACTTATAATAATATCTTCTAAAATTTAAAAGGGATAAAACATTTTAAACCACAAATCATGTTATGTTACACCAGATGTTCTGCTGAAATAATTTATTCACATAAAGAAGCATTGCAAGAACATTGTTAATCAAAAGCAAAAATGTCTTACTAAGCTCTGCATCCCTCCGGACCAGTGTGAGAGAGTCCAGTCTTACAGCAGAGTGCCGGAAAAAAAAGACCCATTTTTCTTTTATTGCAATTCTGTGTTCTGGTATCAGATACCATCTGCGTCCCTGTTCACCAGAACTCAACACTCTCATTCCGCTGTAGTATTTGCATAAGTATTTTAATAAGCGATAAGCAATTGTGTGATCCAAAAAACTCCGGACACTTTAATGTTGCACCAACAATATTTATGTTAATTCAATTTGTTTTTTTATCAATTCTTCAGAAGACTTTAGAGTTTAAACCCATAAGTTCAGGGTTACCAGTGTTTCCCTTTCAGAAGACTGTTAGTGTGGATGCAGAAGTTGTTCATTTTGATTTTATGGATGGTGGTGGTGGGCAGCTATAAGATATTCCAGGTGGTTGCTCAGGTCTCATTAGATGGTTAATGTGTTCCATGTGGTTCCTTGGGAACCTAATACGGTTCAGGTTCTGGTAGGTAAACAGATGCTTGGCAATCCCAGGAAGTGTTTTGGGTTCAGTACATGGTTCTCTCCATGCCGTTCCCTCAGCCTGAATGGAACCATGTGACCCGTAAAAACTGTACAACATCCGGCAAAGACAAACATTTAGAGGAAGAGTGTGTGAAGCCAACAGAATGATGAAACTTTTGTTTATGAAGCCTAACATATGGAGGAAATGTCACCAGCACTGTGTTGTGGAACTCATGCAGGTGTTGAAGATCATCTTTCTTCCGTTTCATCCGTGATTTAGGTTTATCTCATCGGCTGATAGCGGGAGAAGAAGACATGACCTCAACGCTGCCTCCTCCTCCTAAGTGCATGATTCTTGGCACCGACGTGTCGGTTTCCATAGATGATATAAATCAAGAGGACCATCTGCTGTTATCTCCTCATCCTCAGGCCTCATTTTGAGTTCGTCCTTCACTTAAATCACTTAACAAGGCTCTTTAAATCTGACCAGAGTCCCGAATTTTCTCTGCTGAATACAAAAGGAAAAGAAGTAGAAATCTAACAGGCTGCCGTCCATCTGTTCCTCATATAGATGCTGATCACTATAATCACTCACACCAGAAGAAAAGAACCCCGTGCTGAAATGTGGCTTTGTGGTGACACTGTACACACAAAAATACCAACCCCAGCGCCGGGTCGCTGTAAGCAGCTCACACGGCCTCCGAACCACTCGTCCTATGGCACACTTTATTTTATAATTCAAAAGAAAATTCTACGACACGTCAATAACAATCCACCTCAGATCCAGAGGTTCTGATCATTTCATTCCATACTCTGAAAATAGAGTCACAAATCTGCATCAGAGTGATCTGTGACGTTTACTGTGACGTGATTGTTGGTACCAGAAAGACATCGAAAGGCTTTTATACACACGTTATTAAAATCATTTAATTTAATTTCAATGCTTTAGGAATTAAATCTAAATATCTAATCAGGTGTAAAGTGTTGGAGGGTGTAAACCGTGATGATTCTGATGATTCAGAATCATAATGATTCGTTTGTAATGAGTGCAGTTTTCACATTGCCTGTGTGTGAGAGCTTTAGGGTCGGGGTTGGGCGTGTCCTCGGCGTGTAGAACCGTGAGGGTGTGATGGGAACACAGGAACCCGATTCAACCCAAGGTCACATCTAAAAGACTGTTATTATTTTCAAGGATTTTTGCAGCATGTAAAAAAATAAGAGCTCAGAATCGAAACAGACTTTAAATAAAGAGATTAAAAAATGTGAAGCCGTCGTCATGGTTCCCAGCTGTGGATGATAACAGACATCCATACGTTACTGAGAGAACCCAGCTCTCCATAAAGATGCTTTCATACGTGGATTATTAGCTTCAACTTTATCAAACTCTGAATGTCCCACACTGAAGTTCTATGTTCTGTGAAAAATGTGTTATACAGATGTGCACACATACACACACACACACACACACACACACACACACACACACACACACACACACACTTTAGTAGTGGTCATCTCCGCCATCTTAAGTGAATTATGATGGCAATGTGTGGAATGTAATCATATGATGTTTATATAAATGTAGTAATGAAGCGTTGAGGCAGATATTTCGTATTTTTGTAAATAGAACCAATTTTTATTATCATCCTTTTTTCTGAACACAGAATATTAATCATTTTAAATTAGCATATGTATTTTCTTGTGTATTGATGCTGCAATGATCTATTTCTACACGGCCGCCCGGGCGTCCGGCAGGTCGACACACACTCCAACATGTGCACAGTAAGGGACGGAACCCAAAACCTCCTGCAAGAACTGTCTGAACTCTAAAAAAGGTAAGTTTGGAACTCATGAGATAAGAATAAAGGGTTTCGGCACTTTCGTACTCCCCATATGTTCAAGCTCAGATCAAAGGCTTGAAGATATTGATGTAACACATGACCTGGCGTTCGTACCTCCATTCTGGTCCTTCTGGTTTGGCTCGCTGCTGATCTGAGCTCTTTCCTTATTGGGGATAGACAGGTCAGCTTATTGGCTGTAATGTAGAACAGGAGAACATTCGCTTAAAAATCATCTCACATAACCACAAAATACCAACTGGGTCTGTAACCGATGAACTTTAAACACATTATGTGACCAAAAGTATGAAAACAACATGAATATTATAATGGACGCTCTGCAGCCTCCACTCTCTGAGATGCCTTCATGGCTGTACAGCAGAAAAAAACAGCGATGAGCTCATTCTAAACACGGCAGGTCAATTTAAAAGAAAAGCCCTTCCCCAGACTGTTGTTGTGACAGTGGTTTTGTATTCTCTGGTTCTAACATTACAGAACCCAAAGCTACAATTTGAATAACGGTACAGAATACATATAGCATCAGTTCTATAGTTGCCTTTTGATCGCCTCCAAAATATTGAGGAAAGTCATTATGGAGATCAGAGCGTGTTCGAGATGAAAACCTGTCTGTTAATATGAGTGAGATGTTGACGTGTCTATATACTTCTGTTCTCTGATGTCCGGTTTTGTTGATGTTCCGTCAGTTCTCTCTGTACTGATGGGATTCTGTCTCTGTGGAGGACCTGGTGATGTGCCCGCGGTTCAGATGGACCGCCACGTCTCACAGAACCTCACAAACAGACGGACCCTGATGACGGGTTCTTCAGAGCGTCTCATTAGAACCACTTCGGAGCAGATGGAGCAGCAGGTTGAGTTTCACAGTCAGCTGATGACTCGGGATTTTAATCTGTTTATTCAACACTCTACAGTGGATACGGTCACAAAGCAGCATGGGTAAATAAGACTGTTCAATCACAGGGTCCTACCATTAGACCGAATACATCCTGAGAGCGGCCCACTCTCCTGACCCGACCCGGGTTCCGCCGGACTCCTGACAGACGGACGTGTTTATGATCAGCCGTGTCAGCACCTCTGTGGAGGATGATGGATTATTTAAGCCTGACCTGTAAATAAGAATGTAAAGTGGTAATGATGAGAGATGAGCGCAGGGTTCCTTCACTGTTTCCGTTGGAGAACAGATCGCACGGATCAGCAGCTGTAATGAAACTCTAATCAGCGCTGGAAGAGATTTCCAAATTTCATCAAAGAACAAAACAAATCGGAGCAATTACTCAACTGAAGTCACGTAACCGAACGTTCCCGAGACACACGATCACACTCTATTAGTGCGGACGGGTTTCTAATTATTAAAAAGCAGAATAGCAGAGTGAACGTGCGATTAATAAATGATCTGGGTGTTAAATGGTTCGGGGGGAGTGATACAGATGTGTGGGATAATTACACTGCGTCTGCTCGCTGCTCACGGTGAACTGTGATGACAAACGATGAGGAAAATATGGTGTGAAGGTCCACTCCTCATTGAGACGTCATGGCCCAGGCTTCCCGTTGGGGGAGTTAGAGAATTCAGAGAGACGGCTTTTAACAAATGATTCGAGAAAAGCTCCGCAGGGATTAAAACTAGATTTGAATCAGATCCATTTAACGGCGTCGGAAAACCGAGTGGGATCTCAGAGATCAAATCCGAACCCTCTCTCATTACATCATCAACACGGGTTCCAGAGCCGCTTCTTCTGTGGAGATTATAAAGCCAAACAATTGTATTTAGCTGCTCGACATTATTAATGGAAGCCATTGAGAGCGATTTAAAATCACTGTTCAATCAAAACAATAATAGAGCGGGATTAGACTGTCCAAGCCTCAGCCTATAAGAGCAGGAATCCACACGGGCCGCTGATTTATTGACTTTAAAATCCAGTATGTGGCCTCAAGGAATACCGGCAGACTGTGTTTAACTCCTGGAACTGAACACGAAGCGTCGATTCAACAGCAGGTTATAAATTCTGCCCGAACCCGCTCCTCACTTCTGCACAGGTTCAGATTCTTTTCTTTTTTTCTTTTATTCTTTTTCTAGTAAAATACTTTAACAGTTTAAAGTCTTTTTTTTATTATTATCAGACATCATCGCTGGTTCCTCCACCACGCTCCTGGACGTCCTCTGTTTTTATCGGGGTTAAACAGATCAGCACATTTATAAGAACTGATTAACCTTTAATCTAACAAACCCTAATCTGAGCGAGGGGCCGTCGGGGGGGGCCGTCAGGGGGGGCCGTCGGGGGGGCCGTCGGGGGGGCCGTCGGGGGGGCCGCAGCGCACTTCATTACGCTGTGAGGAGGCTTTTATTTAAAGCGGATTACAAAGATCCCCAACGTAACGCTCAGGATCAACCTCTGCACTGCGTCCGGAACCCTGAGGGTTAACGGCCCTGTTTGAGCACCGGATTCAGGGATTGAACTTCCAACCTTCATATTAACAGTCCAACACCCTAACCACCGAGCAACCATGATTTAGGTGCCACCACCGAACAGCCGTGCCAGGTCAGAGCTCACAGACTTAACAGAGGAGAAGGTCATGGCTACCGGCGGGGCACCCACAAGACGTGCCTGGACGGATCACCCACTTCAGCCCTCCTTCATTCTGTGGTCTCGCAGTGAACTCGGCTTTGTGGAAAAACTCTTTGGAAAAACTCTTAAATGAGAGTTATTGTTGGAGGAAAGAACCTGCCTCAAAAAAATGTATGCTATGGTAACTTCATAAACACATATTTGACAGATCTGGTCTCCACCACACAGAGCTCAGACTCCGTCTGATGGTGCAGTGACTCCAGACTGCTGTCTGTTTGAAAAAACCAAATCCCTGAGCGGCGTGAGTCACGATGAGTGGACTCCATTCCTCCTGGCCCGATTGTATTTCCATCAGCTTTGTAGCGCCGATTTGGGTTTGTAGATGATATAGGTCACGCTGTGGTCTGTCCTGCTGACTCAGTAGGAAAGAAGGGAAATAAATCATGTAGCCCACATGGTGCAGCCTGCCCACCCAGCTGAGACCAGGGGCAGAGAGCAGCACTGCAGCTTTGGAATGAACGCTGGAGAGGACCATGCCAGAGACCTCGGCCTCAGAAAGGAAAAGACAAGTGCTGGAAGGGAAACTCTGACTGGGCTGCAGCTTGGCTGTCTGAGCCCAGATTTGGGTTTAAAAACCTGCGTTCATCCTCTAAATCCCACGTTTCGCTGCAGCCATCCAAATTTGGAGAATCAACTGCACCTTCGCGCGTCACTGAGATCCACCACCATGTGATTAGAGTCATATAAACAATAGAGACGTCCCGGTGCGCGCCCTCATGGGCTGGAGACCATGATGCAGCGCTGCACGGGACAGAACACTCATTTATCAGAGACACAACTCAGCAGCCATTCATTTTTAAAACCATACAAACACCCCAGAACAGGTACTTTTACATATATTAGTTTAAATACAAATATGTTCTTTATTCAGAATGTCCTCCGCTACGATTCTTTGTTTTTTTTTATTGGTTGTAATTTGCTCCAGACCTTTTTAAAATTTAAAAATCAAATATTTGGTACCTGAGTCTTTATAATCCTAATCGCCCCTGATAGGAAGGCATCCTAATTACAGGTCTTTACTGGAACACAGTCCTGTTGAAACAGAAGAGGAGGGTCTTCCTCTAAGAGGTTAAAGCGAATCATTAAAATGCATATTAATGCCGCAGGATTAACACAAGCGTTACTATAACTCAGCTGAGAGGAGGTTAAAGGCTGTCCACTGTTTTAAGGACATCAGAGAGCCACAATCCTGTGAGAGAGACCGGAGAGGGGCTTTGTAGTGGCATGAATAATCTGGGACTCATTTTGGGATAAATGGTTGAATTATGACTAATTTGCACTTTTTACTGAGAGTTAAAACAGTTTCCAGTCTAAATGCATTCAGATGTTGGAAGATGTTGACAGAATGAAAATATAAAAAGCCGAACTCTGAGCACTCACGCTCTCGAATGCACTGCATTCCTAATGTTAAACAGAATAGACAGTTACACCAGAGGGGAAACCTCAGAATGACGAAACATTAAGCTTTTAATGGTTTTAATACCAAATCAGCGAGAAACACGCCGCTCTGAAATAAAGTCGTTCAAGTTAAATGAAGCCGCAGAGAAATTTAGGTTGTAAATGTAGATCATACTGTCAGGAGAGTGGGGGGGGGGACAGGGGGGACAGGGGGCCCGTGGGGGGGGTACGAGTTATTAATATGAAATCTAAAGTTAAAGCTCAGACGCAGAATGGTTACACAGAGCGTTAAAGCAGAATGATACGAGGGGACTGTGCTGAAGGAACGTTTGGAACTAAACACTTACACTCGTCACGAAGCTTCATTCCTTAAATATGCGTCGCTGACCACGATGGTGATACGCGAGGCCGCAGAGCTGCACTCATCCTCTGTGTGGTCAACGCTGTCGAGCTCGCTGGAAGCTCAGGGCTAAAATTATGTCATTTTTTCAGCCTTATCATCTCCAGATGTGTTGACAACAATATATATATATATATATATATATATATATATATATATATATATATATATATATATATATATATATATATATATATATATATATATATATTTAAAACATTCCTGTTTTTTTGTGAAAGCATTGCTTTTATAACGTCCTGGCACCGTCTGGCTTTTATAACGCCGGGCTCCTGGGAATGAATCTTTAAAGTCTTTTTATTTTCTTTTTTTTTGTTTAAATGCTTTTACACACGGGATCCATACTATATACAAACCCCATCCTCAAAGGTGCTGGGATAAGATCTAAAAATACAATAGAAGATTAAATATGTAATTATTTAATATGTACTTGAATCTTTAACGGATTCTTTTTGTTAAATGTAAAGACATTGAGAAGCTGCTTGCTGGTTTTAAGAAGGTTAAGGCTCCAGCTGAGACAGTGATGATTTCAGGAGTTCCCAAAACCACTGGGTGCAAAGACGGACTAGACGTCTAAATCCTGCCGCGCCACCATCTCAGACACAACACCTATTTTGAGCCATTTCATTTTGGTCTGCATCTGAAGCTGAGAGCAACAACACTGATCACAAGGTTCAAATTCCCAACAGTTTTAGAATCGCTCTCCTCCCACTGCGACACCACAGCTCGTCTGTTCCTCATTAGAGAACACGAAGAACAACAAATTAATGTGCAAAAATATACAAATGCCATCGATTTCACATCCGTTTCATCTGGTTATGAATATAAATGATACCTGAGCTCCATCCAGAACTCGTCCACACCGGTCGCTCATATTCTTACTGTTGAAACATCCTGCAGAAGGTAGATTCTCAATAAAGTCCTGATTTTTATTTATTTAAAAATATAAATGTGGTATTTTGAATGTATGAGGGCAGAGGGAGGCATGTTATCACACAGCACACAGTAACAGCACCCCCACCCCGTGGTTGTGGAACAGCAGGGTCACGTTTGGATTTCAGTGTTCCTTTATAAAGTCTCAATGTGGTGGAACTGACGCACAAAGTTCTCAACGATGTTTCAGCTTCAATTATTATTTACATTCCTGTAAAACTAGATTCATGGTGTTTATTCGAATCGTCTCTCAGAACCTCTTTCTTGTTTTCTCGATGTGTTTCCGTGGGATGGAAAATAAGCATCCATCAGCGCAGAGCGGAACATCTGGGAGAACCGGGCCTGACTGAGAGGAACTTCAGCTTTACTGTGAGAGCAGAGAGCCGGGCCGAGTAAATCACAGCTCACGGTGGACAGACGCAAAGCCCATCGCATTAATCACAAAGCCTCAGCATGACAAGCTACCAGAGAAAACAGGAAATAAATAATGTTCTAATTAAAAGCTCCGAGTCCGACCAGGGAACGGATTAGACAGAAACTGAAGGACTGAACACGCTGCCGGGTGTAAAATGTGACCGACAGAGAAGCGAGACTTTTATTATACCGAGAGTTCAAACCCTTAGCCTTCTGATCAACAGCTCCATGAAGCTCGGGAGTGGTGTGTGAGTTCTGGAGATGGTACCACTCGGATCGGACCTCTTCATTCACTGAGAAGTCTGATCGTACTGCCCGAGGTGACAGTGACCTCTATGAAGTGGAGTGAAGCAGTTGCAGATCTGTTTGTTCACAGCTGCACTGGAACCAAAAAGGTGATAACCACGTCCTGAAGCTCTCTGGATCTCACGTAGCTTCAGTCACTTCTGATTTCTTATCTTTATGAAGCTCATTATTGGGTCTGATCACAGTCTGTCAGTCACAACCTGATCCAAAGAACCTATTCTTACAAACATATGAGGAACCTTTTTGATTTGAAGGCGAAACAAATCCTGCAGCAAAAAGAACGTGAGAACCTGCGTCTGCAGGAGAACCAGGGAAGTTCAGCACGTGGTGTAAAACAACCAGAGTGGATACGAATGAAGCTCAGAACACAGCTCTCTCTCTCTCTCTCTCTCTCTCTCTCACCCACACACACACACACACACACACACACACACACCTTTATATCTTTAAATAATGTAGAGTCCTGTGCGTACAGTATGAGGTCGGATTATAAAAGCCGTTCAGTGAATTGCAGACCACAATCAGACTTTTATTTGGAATCCCGTCTATGAAACACTTCATAACTGTTCACACGAGGTTCCACAAACTCAGATTAATGATCATCATGAGGCCGTGTCAGTAAAGGAAGCATTGTCTGTGAACAGGAACCATACTGTCTTTAAGTGGAAATCATTTTTATAGCCCTCTCTCAGCTGGTCCTGCTGGGTGATGGACTCTGTGGTATAAATTAAGCCTGTCATGCAGGACACTGGCTCACAATCCAAAAAGCTCATGTCTCTAAAACCAAAAGCACAACCACATTAAATTTTAATGAATAAAATTCTATTTAATTCAGCTCTGTTTGGTTCTCAGAACTGAGTCAGAGTCTTAAGACTCAAAGACATGAAAAGACAACAACGCAGCCATTCAGGTACAGAATACATAGAATCTGAAGATCACATCAGCAGGAGGGCTTCATGAGCTCCATCATGCCATGAACAGATGAGGCTTTCACGGTAATGACCCAGAATCCATCACAGATATTACACTGCTTATTGCTCTGCTTATTCTAATCTAATATTTTCTCCCCAAAAGACAGCTCATTAGCATTAAATTAAATCTTTGTAGTGCTGAGAACATTATGATGAACCGTCAGCACCATGGTCATCATAATCCAAAAAATAATACAGAAAAAAAACATAAAGACGCTTCTCTGGTTTCCTCTGGCTTCTAAACACACTAAACACCAAACGTAACAAAGATGGCATTAAAACCCCAAACTCTGCACATGACAGTCTTTAGTGCAGCTCATCAAACACAGCATCTGCTCAAAGATACATGTTCTTAAATCCACATCCCGTCTCGCTGCTAAATGATGCAAACAGATGGAAATGGACGAGAAATGTCCCGCATCGTTTCATCTTCTTTAATGCACAGAGAAAATGTTAGGCTTTAGCTTAAATGATATATACAGCAATCACGGTCTGAGTAAACTTCCTTCATGAATGTCAAACACTGTGTGAGACGCAGTGCGTTTCAGCGAGTCAGCAGGATTTCCTAAATACCCTTCACCTCAGCCGTCAACATCTGGATTTATAACACTGACAGATTCTGGGCATCAGGAACCGTAAAGAGCATCCACATCAAAACAACATTAAGGAGTTTACGGTGAAGTGAACACTTATTTACAATGATCAGAAACCTAAATTAAATTAAATTAAATTAAAAATAAAAACTTTATCTAATCTGCTTCTCTAACTATGTCTTTGGTCCTAAAGTTATTATTCTATTGATACTAATCATAATAATTATTATAATGATGCTGAAATATTTATTTAAAGAAATAAACCATTATATACATAATAATAATAATAATAATAATAATAATAATAATAATAATAATAATAATAATTATAAATACACAGTTAAAGACATAACTACTACAGAATATTAATACTAATGAAGGTTTTTCTGGAGGTCCATCTGCTGTAAGGTGATCAACGAGGTAACGGGTTTGAGTCGAGATTTTCATGTTCTTCACATTGTATATGAGATCTCGATTATCTTTTCAGTTTAAAACCCAATCGGATTGAGGAATTCTGAATGTGTGTGTGTGTGTGTGTGTTGGTCTGATTGAGCTCTGATGGATTGGAGACAAGCGTGCACCGGGATAGGAAGAAATCTAATTAAGTAGTTTAGAAAATGAATAGAAGAAAATGTTAATTAACATTATGAGTATTATTTCAGGCATCATCATCATCATCATCATCTTCATCATGTTAAAGTGGAATGTTAAGGTTCTATCTTTAACGTCGGTCCATATGTTCTGCGTTACGTTGGCGCCTGAAGCCATAAGACGAGTGTGCAGAAGATGAGGGGCTCCTGCGGGCCGGCGCTGCCGTCTGAATCGCATGTCTGCGCTGATACACATGGTTGGCAGCAGACGCTGTTGTGGCTTAAAGGTTCAAACAGCTCACAGACTTTTTTCGGAACTGTAGACGATGTTAATTCGTCAAATAGCAGCTTCTCTGGGGAGCGGGATCTAAACGGCGGGACGCGCCGGGTCCGTGACGACGGCGCTGACGGGACGCTCCGGCGTGATAAACCCGACACGTGGCATGGGATTTCCACACGGCCTTCTGTTTAACTTCATTAAACTTTTCAACGTTTGGAAGAACCCGACTGACCCACACAGAACCCTGACCTCAAGCCCATGGGATGAATTGGAACTGAGATTGTGAGCCAGGTCATTTTAATTCTTCTGTATTAAAGGGTGAAAAGTCAAGGAGACACACTTTCAGAGGCGTGGAACTGTTGAGTGGACCAGAACTGTGATGTCATAAAAGCTCCTGAAGGTGTAATGAGTATGTGTTTTACACACACACACACACACACACACACATACACACACACACACAGTGACGTAAAATTAATTATAATTGATCCTGATCAGATCTCTGTTGAGTCCCATCTCTGTTGGTACAGGTCAACCCCCCCCCTCCGTGTGCCGTGTGCAGCGTGCCGTGTGCAGCGTGCCGTGTGCAGCGTGCCGTGTGCAGCGTGCCGTGTGCAGCGTCAGCGCTAAGCGATTGCGATGCGGTGGCGTGTGTGATGTGGAGCGGCGTTTTCGGGCTCGTTTTGAGGCGACGTGTTCTGGGGTTTGAGGAGGACCCGGAACGCGGGTGGAACTTCCTCGTTTCTTGTCCCACTTTGACGCCGGCAGCTGGCGTTGATTAAACGTGTCTCAGGCTTTCAGCTGGACCTGTTTTCATGGTGATCTTACGATCTGGGGTTCAGAACCCGACATAAAACAACCAAATTCCTGAAAAACGCCGTTTCCCGGCGAGTAACGCGGGTTTTGATCTGAGGAACTTTGACATGGTGGATGTTTTTTATTACAAATAAATAAATAAATAAAATTATTCATTGTAGGAAAAATTTCACGACCAAAGAATAATTGGTTCTGCGTGTGATGCATTGTGGGTTTGAGAGAAGAACGTTTTATAAGTTGGATTCTTATCCTCGCTGTAAAAAGCCACTCGCACAAAAAAAAGCTCCTTTCTTCGTCTCTCTTTGTGAAACGTGTCCCTTACGTCCTGGCTTTTGGTCCCCGCACTCTGTGGAACTCCGGTGGGCTTTCGGCTTCGTTCTGGGACGATCCAGTGAGGAACCACCGCGGCGGAACAAAGGCCCTCTCACAACAGGTTTCCCATTTCCTCCAGACTACCTCCACATCAAAGAGCGCCATTAAGAGTCTCATGAAAGTTAAGATTCATGTGGCGCGGGTGCACACACTTCCTGCAGGATGGTTCTGCACCGGTACCCTGGGAATTCGGCTCCACAAATAGCTCCCGCGTTCCTTCTCCGGGAACGAATGGGTCTAACCGGCCGAGTCATTAGGATGAATAACGAGGCCGATATGACGCCGTGAGTTTGCTTCACCTACGTTCATCCAGCCGTGGAGGTCCAGACCCGAACCTGCTGCTTTATGTCTGCAGAACGCACGGCACGTTCTTCCATCTCACAAGACCTCAGACGTTCCACATTCAACAGAAAGCTGCATTCATCTGTAAATCTCAGGAAGCACGGAGACTCCGTTTGGACTGAAGAGCTGATGAAGTCGTTTCAGATGCAGATTTCAAACACGACGCCCAGAAAAAGAAATAAAACTAACTATAATTAAAAAAAGAGATCAATCCATAATTATTCATTTACGCAAAACCTGAGTCTCCTGCTTCCACCTTCATCAGAAGCACAGAACCCGCAGACAGAACTCTCCTGTTATGGTTCAGGATTTGCTTTTTTGCACCTGGGGCTTTTTAATTAAACTTTAAAATCATATAGATTATTCTCTCCCCTGTGCCAGCAGAGCAGAAATGTTCTTCATGCAGACTGTTATCACAGCTGGTCCTTATTTCCTCCCTGCGGACCTGCCAGCGCTGCGTTGCTTCATAAGCGCTGCTACTGCATTAACCAACAAGCTAATGTTTTCCAAGGAGCCGGCGCTCGGTTCCGCAGGTTACACTGTAATCCAAACACCCTGCGAACGGGGCTGGAAAGAAGCTGCGGCTTGCGGAGCATCTCTGAGCGTCTCGCGGAGGTTGCCAGTGCCGGAGGAGCAAGATATTAAAGACAAATTCACAGTCACTTAAATGTGCTCACACAGCGAGAGGTGAATATTAAAGTCCTCCAACATCGGCCCGCTGCTTTATGAGCATTTGGTTTCAATCTGCTGCAGAGCGCCGCTCAGGAACCTCAGGCTCGCCGAGTCCTCATTACGCCTCGTCTCGCGGCTCGCGCCGTGCGATGCTCCGTGATAAACAGCCTCTGACCAGAGAGCCGCTCTGAGACGGCGAGGGACGGCGACCCCGCGGCGGCCGCGTTTGACCCACGGTGCACCCGGCTCCGTTTCCATCCGGGTTGCCGGAGAGAGGCTGAGGTCTCCACGTGGCCGGTTCTGTGAGGGACAGATGGCGATAATTCACAGAACATCTGTGTGTGTCTGTAGAACACGTCTCCTGGGGTCCCACACAAGGTGGCGCTGTCTGTGGAAGCCTCGTTAAGCTTCGCTCCACTCACTGGAAGTTGTTGCTACACTAATTACTAATTTTAATGAGATGGAGACGTGCGAGGCCGCACCCCATTTTCCATCCCTCGGGTCGATCTGGGTTCTCACCAGCTTCAAATTATAACGTCTTAAACCCAGAGCTCCAGAACCTTATTTAGGATTTAATCACATTCAGAGCTCGAGAACGCAACAGGCATGAAGACAACCAGGGTTCGAGGTGAGCAGCTGGAGGGTTCCAACATTCCATTAAAAACTTCTCCTGTTTAAATCAGATGGAGGAGGACACATTAGACTTCACTGAGGGCTGAACAAAGCTGGATTAATAATGTCTGCTGTCCTTACGCGAGGACCAGACCTCCCCGTGCTGACCTGCCCCGAGCTGCAGATCAGACCTCCTCACCAGCCTGAAGCAGGGCCTTCAACAGTCTCACAGAACAGCAGAACATCATGATCTGTTCAGGCTCGTCCTTCGGGGGGCAGTTAACGTCTGAACACCATGTGATATATGTGATGTTGGTGGAGGGGGTTCAGGTCGTGAACAGAAGGTCCATAAAGATAAAAGACGGACCTGATTCATGACGTGAGCCGCTGCTGCTGCAGTTAGACCCGGAGACCAGCAGAGCTGAGGTTCTAAAGTGCCTGCTGATGGACACAAACATGAGAACGTGTGTAATAAGTTCTGTGGCTCACTCCGCATTCCTACATCTCCATCCATCACGTCCGTTCAGTGATGTCATCGGGATCTTTGATCAGCAGAGCGTCGGGTTGCAGGAGATGAACGGAGTACAGAACACAGAACGTTTAACCAGCCTGATCACCATGAGCTCCTCGAACACCAACCTCAAGATCACGCTGACGGTCTCGGTTCTACAGACAGAGTGAGGGGTGAGGGGTGCAGACATGGAGCGAGAACCGACACCACGCGCTTTGTGAGCTTTGGTTTGAGGACAGAACATTTGAGGACGTGGTCCTGTGAAACCCTGCGAGGTGTTTCATTTCTGCAGATAAAATAACAGCTTTTTTAATTTCTCCACCAATGAATCCATTTCTAAATCAGGAACATTTGAATGATCTGACACTCAGGGTTCCAGACGTTCCACTGCAGGCTGAACGCTCCAGGGTTCCGGAGGACCTCTGAGAACCTGCACAGTCGGGAAAAGCAAAGCGGGTCTGCAGGGTGACCAGCGGGGTCTCAGGGAGTTGAGAGGCTTTTAAACTCTCATCACTCATTTCTCCCGTCGATCTGGAGTCGTTCACAAACCAGCAGTCTCGGTGTTCCATACGCTTTAAACAAACAGGCCGCAGCATCGCCTTCGTCAGGCCTCACGCTCACGGACGTTCTCCAGAAGCAACAGGACGTTCCTCAAACGCTCACGAACCCAGACTCATCAATCCCACGCCTCGCACTCGCATCAAACCTGCATGCAAGAGTTCACCTGCTGTTGCGTTTGGCAGCGAGATCCACGAATACGGATCATTTTCAGCATAAACACGGCTTGTTGTGTTTGGACTTTGTTGGTCTGAGTTAATCACCTTAAACACCAAACACGTCCTGAATCCTAATGAGTTTACATTCAATACTATCACCATCGCTGCATCACTGCTGCGGCAGCTGCTTTTACACTTAAAGGGAAGTCAGAATTGGGATTAAACCACATCCTGCACACGTATTACATCACAGCGCTCTGCAGACACTTTAAACAGAGTGCGCAGGGTTAAATCCAACCTCAGCGCTGACCTCAGCGCTGACCTCAGCACCACCATGCCACCATAAAACCAGTAAAGTGACAAAACAGAAAGCTGCAGCGCGGCTTAGTACTCACATATATTTATTAAATTAAGCCCTGAACTGAAGATTTCTCTTTTTTTAATAAAACTGATGACAATATTTGAAAGATTGTTGAGGAGTTTATCCCGCAGGTTCAGGAACGTTCTCTAGCTGTTCTTGGGTGGCCGAAGCGTAAAATATCGGTGTTCTTTAAGTGCACGTTAGTCCAAAATAAATGATGTGAGTGTGTTTAGTTTTCCATAACTGTGTGTCTAGCAGTCCCCTGTGAACCCGGACCGTATGAAGCATTACGGTTCTTTAATCCCGCCCACCTCGCCGTGACTGATGATGTGCAGGACGTTGAGATGCTCAGAGCCTTCATGGGAAACGCCTCCTCGCTGGTTCATAATGTTCTTCAACAGAAATCCAAATAAACCAAATATTCAGTTTATAAAAAGAACCAATAATTATATATTCATTTATTTCCATCGTATGATTCGGTACAGCGAGTGTTACACGGTTCTAGTGATCTATCGCTCTCGGTACGGTTCTTCCAAACATGCATGTAGTTCCTCTTAATGTGGTTCTCGTTGTACATGGTGTAGAACTGAAGGTCAACATGTGAAACCCAAACAGCAGATCCTCCGTGTGAACAATCAAAACATTTAAATGATTCATTTGCTGAGTCGTGGTTCTTTAGTTTACAGAATGTTCATCTGAATACTCTGAAGTGCTCCGTCCTACCCCGGGACCTGAGGAACCATACTGAGGCACTAATTCTGATTTGGTATTTAACATTTGGTTTGGATTTGACGTAAAGAGAAAACCGATTAGAGCCGTTATCCAGTTATTTTTTAATAATCCCGATCCTCTGGAGAGCCTCGCCGTCATGTGGTGCGCGTTAGATCTGCCTGCTCTGCTGCAGCCGGCGCTCTGTGATGAACGATCCTCTACACGTCTGACATAACGCTCCGTTTTCAGTATTATAGAAAAACACGGTGTTTCTCTGCCACTCGAGACGTTTAAAATAATAACAGCGTTTAATATTTAAGAGTCTGGCTGTTGTCTGTACAGCTGCGCAGACGAGATGATGAAAACAGGTCCCTCAAAATCATCCGCAGTTCCCATCGAATCCACAGAGTGATGAGTCAGGCTGCACGCATCGGAACTGCGATGCTCACCATTAAAGATACAGAACGTTCTGAGGAAACAATCAGCATTCCCATGCATGTTAATCAGGCCAACTGTTAGTCATTCATAATATATTAATGATTTCTCACACACACACACACACACACACACACACACACACACGCACACACGCACACACACACACACACACACACACACACACACACACACACACACACACACACACAGTCACCAAATCCATCGCAGAGTGAACAAACTAATAGACGCATTCAGATCTTCAGCTCACTCATCAGCGCGGGTTTGAAATGTGAAAGCAGAACAAAGGAAGAACATGCTAAAGTTTACAGAGAACAGACCCTCTCAACCCACGAGGGGCCGGCTGAACGGGAAGAATGCTGCCCACCGTGCCACCGGCCCCCGGAGGACGAACACTCCACGGCAGGCCTGCTGCTTTTTAAAGACCTTTCATCAGCAGCTGCTCACCTCCAACACTGAGCTTCCATTAGGTTCTCACACAAAGCTTTAAATCAAAGCAGCATTCTTAAATGAAGCTCATCTCTGTTCCACCGCAGCTCGCTTCAACACCGGCTCGCTCCAACACCGACTCGCTCCAACACCGGCTCGCTCCAACACCAGCTCGCTCAAACACCGGCTCGCTCCAACCAGCTCGCTCCAACACCAGCTCGCTCCAACACCAGCTCGCTTCAACACCAGCTCGCTTCAACACCAGCTCACTCCAACACCGGCTCGCTCCAACACCAGCTCGCTCCAACACCAGCTCGCTCCAACACCAGCTCGCTCCAACACCAGCTCGCTTCAACACCAGCTCGCTCCAACACCAGCTCAACACCTCCAACACCGGCTCGCTCGCTTCAACACCAGCTCGCTCCAACACCAGCTCGCTCCAACACCAGCTCGCTCCAACACCAGCTCGCTCCAACACCAGCTCGCTCCAACACCAGCTCGCTTCAACACCAGCTCGCTTCAACACCAGCTCACTCCAACACCGGCTCGCTCCAACACCAGCTCGCTTCAACACCAGCTCACTCCAACACCGGCTCGCTCCAACACCGGCTCGCTCCAACACCGGCTCGCTCCAACCAGCTCGCTCCAACACCAGCTCGCTTCAACACCAGCTCACTCCAACACCGGCTCGCTCCAACACCGGCTCGCTTCAACACCAGCTCGCTCCAACACCAGCTCGCTCCAACACCAGCTCGCTCCAGCTCGCTCCAACACCAGCTCGCTCCAACACTCACTCCAACACCAGCTCGCTCCAACAATAGCTCGCTCAAACACCGGCTCGCTTCAACACCGGCTCGCTCCAACACCGGCTCGCTCCAACACCGGCTCGCTCCAACACCAGCTCGCTTCAACACCAGCTCGCTCCAACACCAGCTCGCTCCAACACCAGCTCGCTCCAACACCAGCTCGCTTCAAC